>PKMM01020599.1:123477-136870 GCA_002933915.1 Eutrema heterophyllum
CGATATATATATATTTATTTTAATTTGTGAAACCAGCAGTTGATAATACTTTAAAATTACTTTATGATATGATAATGAGCAGCATCAAGAGAGGAGAGCAGCTCGTAGCTGAATGGAAGCAGCTCGTAGCCGAGGAAGAATTGCTGAATGAAGACAATCCGATCATGAGAACTAAGAAGAAGTGGATTAGCTCAACAACAACATTTGATCCAGGCATTGCAAGAAAGAAGAACAGCAATTGAGTTTGTGAATCATTTACGTGCTCTTTTTCCCTGTCTTCGTTTTTGTCCCACTGGGTTTTGCGAATGCCAAATGATTCACAATCTGTCCAGCTCAATTGTTGTGATTTAAACTCATGGCCCAAGCCCAACAAAGCCCCATTTTCGTGAGACAAGAAGATCAAATGCCATGTTTTTGAATTCAAATTCTGTTTTTAATTTCAGTTATTTTCGAGAAGAGTTAATATTCTTTCATGCAGCGCTTGTGCTGTTTCTATTTAAACTCTTTGTTTTCTTCTTTGTAACTCATCCTGGAATGGATCACAAACCTTTTATTAATCAAAAACTCTTTCTTTTAAAATAAAACTGGCCGAGAATCTCTTCTCTTCTCTTCTCTTCTCTTGAGAACGAATTGTTGCTTCTGCAACACCTTTTCCGTGTCTCATCTCTCTCATATGAGCGGTTCGTTGTTGCTGCAACATCTTCACAGTCTCTCTCTCAAAACCAGAAACTATTCCGCAAGTTTCTATCTCTATTCAATCCGAAATTCAGCTTCTTTGTGCCGACTCTAGGGAGGATTTGTGCCGATTCTAGGGAGGATGATAACACTTTACTTAAATGGGATAATTTATGTCTTAGACATGTTACTATCAAAAGTTGGTTTTGAAGAGATTATGGATGATTAGAGCTTTCTAAATTATATATATAAAAAATTGAAAATATCAGTAAGTTTGAACAAAAAGAACTAAATAGTGTTTTAGCGATGATAAAAACTAGGGAGTGCCAAATCTTAGACTTGAGCAACGGTCACATATGCAAAACTCTATTTACCGAAATTTAGTTAAATTTGGAATAGAGCTTGACTCTCCCAGGTGTAATTTCGCCAAAACTCTAAATTTCGTTTTCTCTGTTTAACTTTCAACGAGTTTAGTCAAAGACTATAAAAATAAGGGGAGAATAATTACCATATTTAATAGATACCTATTAATCATTTTACACATAATATTTGATTTTAGTAAATCCACCTAATAGTGTCATGAAATTGAAGAAAAAAGTTGTGTCAAATTACACGAGTCAAAGACTATAAATTTATTCCTTTGAGTTACCATATACAATAAATGGAAATTTATTTGATACTATATAATTCATAAATTTATATAAAAAAAAGAATGGTTTATCTTAATGTAGATTTCATATTCATGGGATAATGGCTCATATTTTGTTACATGTAATTAATACTTGAGTTGGGAAAAAAATCTTTTAGATAACACTAATCATTGAAGTATATCCAGATTCTGCTCCCACAAAAAAAAAAGTATATCCAGATTCATGTCCAATTAATTTCACTGATTAAATAAATGTGTTTAACTAGAAATGCCTCTAATGTTACCAGTAAATTTGAAAGAAACAAAAAAAAGTATTCATGAGGAGTATCAATTAAAGGCGAGTCAACTACCATTTAGAGAATGCCATATTTATGCTCTCCCTCTTTCTTTGACACTGTCTCTCCTAAAATTTTTTTTTTGAGTTTTAAAAGTTACAACTACATCTACAAGAATCGACTCATCTATATTTGGATTTTTTTTCTTTGTCCAAAAGGTAAATATAATTAAAAAAAAAAAAAAGACAGAAGAAGAATAGAGAAAAACAGCAAGACTTTTATTTTTTTCTTCTCGCCTTTTTTCTCCATTGCTCTGTTTCGGACTCCGTCTCTTCGCTTTCCCCTGTTCTGTCTCTTCGCTTTCCTCTTGTCAATCAAAACTTCGTGTTTGTGTTCGAAAATCTCCATCATCAAATGGGGTTTAATCTGTTTTGTTCTTCTTCCCCAGAAGGGATCAAGAAATTAGAAACAGATCATTGATTTAAAAACATATTATAGAGAAAGATCCGATTAAATAGGATTTGTGTTTTTGATTTGGGTGTTGATGGAAATGGCGTCCTCTGAGGTAGAACTGTCTTCATGCCAGACTTTTAATTGCGTATTGAGCCCTCACGAGAGATGCATCCGAGGAGACAACAACAAGAAGAAGAGCAACAACAACAACAATAACAATGTCCGAAACATACACGTTGCCTTCGAGAAGAATCTCAATGTTTTTGTCCGAGATCATCTCGAAAACTGTAGCGTCTCTGGTGAGAATGTTGAGGATTCCACCAAAGCGGTTCCGGATTGTTCTTCCAGCAAATCCTCTGTTTCTGATCATCGGCTCTCGAAAACAGAGGAATCTCGGCACGAAGTCCCACCATCGTCTTCTCTAGGATCAGACCCGGATCTGAATTTTACCATTTCGGGTCAACCCGATAAGAATTCGTCAAGAAACGAAACCATGGCGGCTTCTTCTCTGGTTCAGATATGGGAGGCGAGGACAACGCAGCAACCACCGAGCTCGAACCAAAACCAATCCCAAATCGATAGCAGAACGAGTTCTTGCGGATCAAACGTTCTAGAGAATTCGGAGTCTCTCAACGAGGAATCTGAATTGATTCAACCGATCGAGGAAGGTAATAATGAAGAAGAGATGGAATGTGATTCACACTTTGTTCCTCCACCTCCAGATTCTGGAGAGAAAGAAAGAGAAGGGGTAAGAGTTATGGATATTATCCGTAAACTAAGCACCGACTCAGAAACAACGGTGAATAATGACAATGGAAGCAGCAGCAACGACAATACTAAAGAAGTTCAGACAACAGAAGCGAGATGTTTTCCTCAAGTTGCTTGTTCCCTAAGAATAAGAGGGAGACAAGCATTTGCGGAATTATTGGTTCAGATGACGCGTGATCGAGAACAGGAACTGGCTTGTTTATTAGAACGACATAGTGTTTCAAAGTTCACGCATCGCGGACGGATTCAGGTATATATAATTGTTTGATCTCTCATCTAGACTGGTGTCAGAAAATTTAGGGTTTAATTAGGTCTAAAAATTGTTATTGCTTCGTGTTTTGTTGTATATATTTAGTCGACGCTTAGGATTCGATGTTACGAAAGGTGCGTTGCCATTCAAGATAGACATCGGTCTAAATCATCATCAGCAGGATCTGATTTAAACCGGTCGCCACGAGGGTCTGGTGTGATGCATCTTCTCAGGTAAAGTTTATGTTTTCTACTGCAGTTTTTGGGGAGATATTAAGCTATGAAGTTAATGTAATGAAATGAAATGAAATGCAGAGAGAAATATAAGACAAACTCTGAGAATACTGAGACTGGAGCTTCGTTAAGTTCTGTGTCTTCTCGGGGTCGGCTTCTGGATAAAGATCCTCACAAGGCTACAGAGAAGAATGTTCAGGAAACAATAGAGAAGAGCGATTCTGCGGTTGAAATCGCCAAGAAAGCTGTTTTGAGTGAAAATGCAGAGAATAAGAGCGGTTTAAGGAAATCTGCAGGAGAAAATGTTCAGAAGGAAACTGCAGAAGGTAGCGGCGAAAAGCGAGAAAAGAAGGAGAAAGCTGTTTCCAAAGAAAGTATTGAAGGGAGAGGTGAGAAGCGAGAAACGAAGGAGAAAGCTATCGCGAAGGAAACCGCATATAAAGCTGTTTTAAGTGAAAGTGCAGAGAATAAGAGTGGTTTAAAGAATTCTGCAGGAGAAACTACAGAAGGGAGAGGCGAGAAGCAAGAGATGAAGGAGAAAGCTATTGCTAAGGAAAGTATAGAAGGGAACGCTTTGGTTGGAATAGCTGAGCGGGTGAATCTATGGAACTCAGAGGAGAAAATGAATATGAGAATAGGGATGGAGAAAGGTAAAGTTGAAAGCAAAGCTAATATTGTGAGAGTTGAGAAGGCTGATGTACTGGAAGAAGCTACAAGAAGAATCATTAATGTCGAAAGTGCGGAAAGAAGCATTTCTACTTCAAAGGAAATGATGACGCGGTGTGAGTTTGGCGAGAAAGTAGTAAGAAGAAAGAACAAGGAAGATTGTATTTCGGTAGAAACAAAGTCCAAAGAGATTGAGGATAGAAACATTAATCCTCAAGAATTTACTTCACAAGCAGATAATTGTTTGCGTAAACCGGCTACAGAGGAAAAGGTTTTGCAGGAAACAACCGCAAAGAGTGACTTGAGTAAAACTGCAGACAGCAAGAATGGTTTAAAGAAACCTATTGAGAAGGAATGTAGAGAAGGAAGAGGCGAGAGGCGAGAAATTGAGGAAAGCGTAGAAGAAAATACTTTGATGGGAATAGCTGAGAAGGTGAATCTGTGGAACTCCAAGGAGAAAAAGAATAGGAGAAGAGTTATGGAGAAAGGTAAAGGTAAAACCGAAGGCAAAGCTAATACCGAGACAAATCAAGTGTTGCAAGAAGCTTCAAGAAGACTTATTAATGTCGAAACAGCGGAGAGACGCATTACTACTTCAAAGGAAACAGTGGAGAAAGTAGTTAGAAACGAAGAAATGATGGATAGAAGACAGAGTAGTAGTAGAGAAACTACGCGGTGTGAGACTGAAGAGAAAGGAAGAAGAAAGAAAGAGGAAGATTTTGCTTCTGTAGAAGCTAAGTCCAAAAAAGATATTATTGAGGTGAAAAGCGTGAATCCTCAAGACGTTATACCAGCAGAAGAATCTGCGAGTCACAGCTCTCGAGAGAGAGCTAAAGAGATTAATTCTTCACAACACAGTGAAGAAATGTCAATTCTGCGAAACCCAGAAGCTAAGTCTACTAGAATCGAAGAAGAATCTGCAAGCGAAGCCTCTAGTGAGAGGACTAAAGATAAGAATTCTTTACAACAGGATGAAGAAATGTCGATTCTGCCAAATTCAAATGACGAAAACGACATTAAAGAATCAGAGGATGAAGAAACCAAGAAGGAAGAACACAAAGAAAAGGGGGGAAATGTGAAAGAAGCAGCAATAGAGTTTGTAAATGATTGGGATGAAGATGAAATGGAAGAACTAGAAGAAGAATATGGAGATTATGATCATTACAATGGAGAGAATACGTATGACTGGTTTAACGATATATCGCGGCCTAGAAGTTACTGGGAAGATCTAAGGAAAGAAAGGTATCTTGAGGTTCTTAACACTGAATCAGAGAAGAAAGATATTTGCGACCTCATTGAGAGGTATATATGTATGATCATTCATCAAACTCCTTTAAAAGATTCACTTAACTTTTGAGATTGTAATTTTATTTGCATATCTCTGTGCAGCCGAACAGTTTCCAACTTTTTGACGAGCGATTTGCGTCAAAAGATCGATAATTTGATGATCACTCACGTGCAAAGTCACTTAGGCGTACCAATCAATCAAAAAGAAGAAGATGAAGAAGAAGAGTGGGTTGAAGATTGTTCAGCAAGGAACCAAGAAGATAATGAAACAGAGGAAGAAGAAACAGAGGAAGAAGAACCAGAGAAGACAAATCATGAAGCTGCAAGTTACGGTTGCAGCCAATCGTCAGCAAGGAGTAGTACGTTGATGATGTCGTGGATTTTCAGGGACCAAGACATTGACAAGGATGACGAACCGACAACGTCTTTGTCTCTTCCTGAACCTTCAGCCCCCACAAATCAATCTGTGAGTTTTGGCGTTGTTCTTGCTCTTTTTTCCGACTAGTTAGGTTACGTGTATCTTAACATTAAACCCAAAAAAAAGCAAGGTTACGTGTTGGTGAAGTAAACTAAGATCTTAATTTTAACAGACACAGGACATGCAGATGATAAGTGATCTCAGGGTACAGATGGAGCAACTTCAACGAGAAATGCTCGAGCTACGAAATTCGGTTAAATCCTGCGTAGATATGCAACTTCATTTCCAGAAATCTGTAACGCAAGATCTTTCTCGTTCTGGTCAGTTTTATTATCATCACATTAACGTTTTATAAATTTTCATTTCAAGAAATCAAAAGTAATGAATAATCTTTTAGGCTCATCTGGAGAACAACGAGTAGATACAAAGAAAGATCCACTGAAACGCAAGTGTTGCGTTTGCTTAGAGATGCCTGTTGACTCGCTCCTGTATAGGTACGTGCGTTTGCTAGATCGGGATTTCAAATCGCAAACGCTAAAATAATAACTGGCGGTCTTGATTCTCTCTGCAGGTGTGGACATATGTGCACGTGTCTGAAATGTGCTCATGAATTGCAATGGAGCAGTAAGAAATGTCCGATCTGTATGGCTCCAATCGTCGACGTTGTGAGAGCTTTTCTTGATTCTTAGGATTCAAGAAACCAAAAAAAAAAAAAATACTAATTTCTCCATTAATTTGGAATGTGACACTGACACATCTGATCTGAATATACATAAGAGCTTTTTTTTGTTGCCTTAATGTATTTGAATGAAATCGTTACAAAACAGTTCCGGTACATATTCATCATATGGCTTGTGCGTGGGATGGTTCGCAAGTTGGAAAACGTCATCGCGAATACTTTGCATTGCACTTGCACACTGCCATGATGTCTATAATATTATTAAGAATGACATTTTTGAAAATAAACTTTATTTTGTAAGTTATTACACGAAATGCTATTACAAATAATAAAGAATAATTGAAATAGGAAATGATATAATAGTCTTTTAAAATTATTGATTAGAATAAGGAAAGTATATATTTTGCATCTTTACTAATTTTATAAAAAGTTAGACACAAGAAAACTATTTTTTAAAGAGTTGGTAGACTAACCACAAAAACCAGAATCATTTAACGGTGTATATTAGAGTTATGCTTTCAAGATTATAAGTTTTTGCGGGTTAATCCGAATAATATTTTAGTTCACTGCAAAACGGGTTAAATAGACAAATTACTACAAATTGACAGTTTTATCTATAATCATTAGTTAGTCATATTGTAAAATTTAGATAAAAACAATTTTTTAAAAAAAAATTACCCTGCGCTATAGGTTAAATCCTAATTTAAAATATAAAACCTAAACGTAGTTTCTTCTATTCTTAAGCCAACTAAACCATTACACCTCAACTGATCATATTTCGTTGTTTATAATATATAGAGAATCCACAATGAGAGTAAATGAAATATTAGAAGTCGTGCAAACAACGTAGGTTATCTTTAACCCAATAATATATCAATTTGGATATTAATATATATATATATATATATATNAAGACATGTTAAAAATTAGTGATATTATCCCAAGTTCCCAACCAATCATCTGGAAGCGCAAAGCATCACCACGGATCCGAGTTGCAAGGGGTGTATTCAATAGTCAAAAAGGCTTTTAAATCTGATGTTATTGAACTAATGATTTGTAAATGAACATTCAAATCTATTGTTATTGGAAATATTTAAAGTATTGAATTTTATGAGACTTTTAGTGATTTGAAAATGTTTTGGTGAACTTTATTAATTTAAAAAATAAAAATAAAAATCTCATGGTTTTAGGTGCTAGAATTTTAAAAACAAATCATAACATTTTTTTTTTTTTGTCGAAACATAACAACTTACCTAATATAATCAAATCATCCAAAAAATCGCTAAAACTCAAATCTTTCCAAATCCTTCTAAATATTAAATTGAATACACCCCTGGTAGTTTCACTTGTCATTGCAATTAACTAGGCCTGCATTGCGGGTCAAACCCGCCCGCTTGACCCGCCCCGCCGTGGGTTTGTCACATTTTCCACACACAAAAAAAAACCCGCTTGACCCGCGGTTTATAAGTTGGCAACCCGCACCTGCCCCGCATTAGGCAAGCGGGTTTGGCGGGTAACCCGCTACAGTTAAAAAAAACTCTGAACCTGTTAAAAACACAAGATTTTGGCTAAAAAAGTTTAAGTGACAACAAAACATGTTACATAAGTTAAACATCGTTGTTTTTTCTCAAAACATAATTCAAACTAAGGCGAAAACAATTTAAACCATCTTAGTCTCACTTCACCTGTAAATGAATTTGGTAAATATGCAAGTTAGTAAGTAATCACCAACCAAAGTATAAAAAAACAGAAGCATATACAAAGGCAGTAACGTATTCCTTACGAAGTTGAAGCAAATGACTCTAATGAAGGCACATCATCTTCACCATGGGAATCACCAATCTCTGATTTTGTCCGACAAAGCAATGAAATTAGTACCAATATAACTATTAAATTATAAAATATCAGAAACTATAAGTTACCATTGTCATATGCTTCGAAACCTCGAAGCCAATTACGAGCACATATCAATGCTTGAACATTACGTGGGAGAAGACAACTTCTATACTTATTTATGACTCGTGATCCAATGCTAAAGGAGGACTCAGATGCTACCGTTGTAATAGGTATGCTCATAAGATCGCAATCCATCCTAGATAACTCCCCAAAGCGATGAGAATTATCTTCCAATAATCCAAGACATTTAAACTTTCAAACATATCCATGTCTATTGGTGGTTCTTCCAAGTACAGATCCAAAGCAGATTTTCCGCTAGCACTAACATTCTTTTTGCGAAAGTTCTTGAAATCCTACATCAATGCAAACAGGTCATGTGTAAGATCTTTATACAAAGACTAAATAATTATAGAAATGTAGATACACTTACATTATAATTGGTGGCACCTTTCCCAGGGACTGAAAATCATCAACTCTAGCCACTGTTTCTTGTAAGTTTGCCAAGGATGGAGAGATTTGGGCTGTAGGCTTGCAATAAGCTTTAAAAAGCTTAATAATGCACATGTTAAACAAATTTTGTTTCAATGAAAATATTATTTAAAAAAAAATTATAGTATATTTTTTTGTCTCACAAATACTTAATTTAACAATAGCCAAATTAATAAAATATAAGAAATTTTCAAAATTAACATGCTTATGTAAAAATATAAAAATATAATTATGTATTAATAAATTTTGTGATTAAAAAAAAATGTTAGAAGATATTTATATGAAAATGGATACAATCAACTTATTAAACAAAAAAACTAAGAGTAAATTAAAGATGATAATAATGAGTCTTGGAGATATAAAAAAAACACGCTGTCTTTGGAGATGTAAGAAAATTATTGTTGTTGAAAAACAATATTTCTTTGAATTTGATGAACTAATAATTATTTTGGATTTTTCACACAAATTAAGAAATAATCAATGTTTAATCATAAATATATTATTTTTTCTCACTAAACATTTTCTCATGACTAAAACCAATAATAATTCATCAAATTCAAATATTCTCAATTAATAATTCTTAAAATTAATCATTTATTTACATTAATCAATAAAAAATAGATAAAATTCAATCTTTATAAAACACGAAAAAACCTTATAAAATCAAACTTAACCAAAGAAAACGGTGAACAATACTCCCTTTGTTTAAAATAAATGAATGAGGAGCTAAAAGGAAAAAGGATAAATCAGATGTTAAAAAAAAATGAAAGAAAATGACGGAAGGCAATTGAAACGTTGGAGAGAAGCTAAGCAAGAGACACGTTGGCGAAATGGACATGTGGGATCTGGAAAGAGCGCCACGTCTCCCACAGATGTTGGAATCCTATAACGAAACGGCGTTACTGAAAAGTAAATATTGTAATTGGTAAGGCAGAGCCGTCGTAAATTCATTTTCTTTGGTTTCGAATGGATAAAGCGGATCAGACGGTGTGGATTGAACGGTTCAAACAGATCAAGCGCATCAAATGCGAATCAAGCGGATCTGGCAGAACAAGTGCGGATAAAGCGGTCCAAAATATATGGTTGAACAGAAAAACGGTACATAATATATATATTTGAATTAAATATAAATATAGTAAATATAGTTATAAATATGTTTATTATATATAAGGGTAAGAAAAAAAACTAAGATCAAATATTTCAATTTGTCCATAACATATCTGCAATCTGTTCTCTGATGTACACCATATGATCTCCGTCGGCTATCTCTGTTGCGTCTGTGTCACCTAGATCAGTTTCAGATTCTGTGTTGCCAAACTCAAGCTGTTTCATTATTTCTGCAAAATCTTCATCAGAAAAATTTGTAATTCTGATAAAATTATGCAGTCCCATTGTAGCCATTACCACTCTTTTTGTAATTGTGTATTATATCTAGGAAACTCATAAAGAATCCTCCATTTATTTTCCAAACTCCAAATGTCCTATCAACAACAGAACGTAATGATGCATGCCATCGATTAAACAATTCTTGCTTACTTCGAGGAGGATGACCATTGTAGAACTGCGACATATGATATCGAACAACCATGTTACGTGAAGATCTATAGGGAACAAGAAAGCCCTGTTTATTTGTATAGCCAGAATCAACTACATAATACTTATCTCCCGTCGGCAAAGGAAATTCAGAGCCATTCTCTTGCGCCATCGTGAGAACTGCTGTATCGTGACAAGATCATGGTGCTCCATTCCAAACATATGTGAACAACATATTCAAATCACAGATTGCCATGATGTTAAACGATGTTCTATCGTGTCGATTCCAATACATTCCTTGTAATTCAGGCTTCACCTTTACGCAAACATGAACTTCATCCATTGCTCCAACAAATCCACTAAAAAATGGCCAATATTTTAAATCCATTAGAAGTTGGCCGGGAATTCTGAGTAGTTCATGTCTTGTTGGACTTTTGATATAATCACAAGCAAGTAACTCAGTCGCTGTCAGCACTTCAAAGAATTCCCTCTTCACCGTTTCTTGAGTTCTTCCGAATCGCAATCCAACATCCCTTTGAACTTCATTATGTCCACATATTCGTAGAAAGATGGTCACACTCTCTTCAATGCTTACATTTAATGTTGGCCGTAATCCATAGTTCGTTTCTAGGTTATCACACAATGTTCTAAAACAACCAAGTGACATTCTTAGTAGCTGAAGACAAGCAGCATGATCTTCTTGTAAGCGACGCCAAATGTTCCTCCACCCAAAACCACCATCTGTTTGTATTGGTCCTCTTTCAAAATACCGATTGTAGTAATTGAGTGTTGGTTGAATTATTAACTCCTCAAATTGCTCGTTCTCCAAATTCCACAACTCAACTATCTCCTCATAACTTAGAAAGCGGAGTCCTTGTGATCGCAACTGGCATATACAAAAAGCCTAACATTTGAGAACACAAAAAGAAATTTTGATTGATTAGATATAAAATGACATGAATGAAAAAAGACATAATAACTAAATGACATTATAAAATTTTTTTAAGTCAAACAAGATATAGTCACTAATAACAAAGCACATGCGCTACTAATCTAATCTTCATCGCCTGAGTCGCTTTGATGAGTTTCATTAAATGAGGTCCTCGTTGTTTTTCCAAAATGTTGAATAATCCTCCTGCTCTACGTCTTTGAACGTTTCTTGAACTAGGAAATGGTGCTTCCTCTGTAACTCCTTCTTGAGCATCTGTTGTTGTTTCTGTTTGAGTTCTCAGTGCAAATCCACGCTGCACATTCGTTGGCGAACCCCATTGTGAAGCACTCGGCGATGAACCCCACTGCGGAACATTTAATGATGAACCCCAATGTGAAACATTTTGAGCGTTTGGTGGTGTGCCTTATTGTTGAGCGTTTGGTGGTGTGCCCCCATTGATGAGCACTTGGTAGTGTGCCCTATTGCTGAGCGCTTGGTGGTGTGCCCCATTGCTGAGCGCTTAGTGGTGTGCCCCATTGTTGAGCGCTTGGTGGTGTGCCCCATTGTTGAAAAGAATGACCCCACTGGCCAGCTGTATTATTACCACCAGAAGATGGACTACCAGAATGAAAACCACTTGAACTTGGGCTTCCAAAAATTTAACCCGAGCTTAAACGCTTCCCAACACATTCATCATCGCGTGTAAATCCAGTTAGAGCTTGTAAAAATTGTATCTTATCTTCGAAAGTGTTGTCAGCTCTATCAATGAAATACTTACGCCAAAATTCGTCTTCTTTAAATGCTTGGATGCATGCCTAGTAAAAATTTGTATCATTTGGAAGCTCCATCGATTCAAATATCTTGACAGCCACATCAAAATCGTCGTAATCATCTTTGTCAAATGGGTTCGGACGTAGCTGTTGTAAACTTTGGCGTTGAAACTCTCTAAATCCAGCCATTGTCTCTGTTATATTGTCTCAAATGATTGTTTTTTACGACTCCCTCGTGAACCACTCCCAAAAGAGACTCGTGAGATTCCTGCAGATCTTTGTAAAGTACTTGAACGTCTTCCTCTACCTCGTTGTTGAACTCTGGACCCATGAACTTGAACATAATCAACTGCTGAAGAACTATGGGGCATATGTTCATGGGTAAACTCGTTGGAAGGACGTGTTTCATTGTCAATGTTAACGCGTACACCTCTTCGTTTTCTTGTGTCTCTGGAACTTGACTGTATGGCATTTCATTACCCAATGTTTCTGGGTACATCTGATCTTCAACATTAGTTGCACCTTCATTCATCATTTCTTCTCTTCGCTGGTTGACAAAGTATTGAGACTGTGATTGAACATTATATAATGTGAAACAACGTTGCATCACATCCCACAGTTGTGGCGGCTTTCGTTTGAATGAATGTATAATTTTACATACTTGTTAATAAAATTATTTATTAAGAATTTTATACTTAATTTGGCTAATCATATTTGGACACTGAGGAAAATTATGAGTACTTACTTCACGATCTTTCTACCATGATTCAGATGCATCGATCTCAAATGTAATGGGATCAACTGTGATGCCGGTAGAATCCATAAAACCAAGGAACTTCTTGTACTTTTTTTCAGTTGATCAAGTTTCTCTTTGAAAAACCTATACGTTACACCAACAACAAACTCCTGGTTGAACTTTTCAACCAAAAACTCTTTACCAAAAGGTGTGGGGCCTTTGAAACGGTAATTATTCATCGCAATTGCTTGTATAACTCAAGGAATATTCTTTCTCTGGTCGGAGTTCATTTAAAATTATCAGCGCTCTACATGTTTTAAAAAATTTCAAATGTATTTTTCACTTAATTAGAACCACATGGGAAACTAAAAAACAATTATTAAGTATTTACATGTGCTGATTTTTATGTGGGAACACTTGTATCTCTTTGAACGGATGCACTTGTGTTTTGTCGGCGGTTAGACGTCATATCTACAATTAAAAAAAATATATTATTTTTACACTGAACTATTTAAAAAACATGTATTATGCCTATATTAAATAACTTATGGAAAAATTAAACAATGATACATACAATTAAATTTATAAATATGGTTTAAGTGATTATTTTTTTATGTAATTTAGTTTATGTGTTTTAAATTTAAATCATTTTGACATTATTCTATTTGGTCAAACAAACTTCAAA
>PKMM01020599.1:153392-262185 GCA_002933915.1 Eutrema heterophyllum
AACCATGGGATTAACCCTTATCACCATCGATTTTGGGTTGTTCTTCATGGGTATTGAGTAGTCTCCTAGGATCTAGGGATGGGTTAGGATTAGGTGACTTCCAAGGATGATTTGTGATGCTTAGGGATAGATAATCAATTTCCTACTCTTAGGAAGTGTGTTTAATGCTTGATTGTGCTTGAGAAAGTCAAACTTGATCCCAAGGCATTTCCCACCCACAAAGTGTTCGATGAAATGCCTAAGAGAGCTTTCTAAGAGAAATACTCTTCTTAGCCTAAGAGATTAGTTGTCTAAGGGATTATTTAGATGATCTTGACTAATGAATTTAATGCTTGCTAATTAAGAGTCCACAAATGAGAATTTGATCTTGGATTAGTGATTAGCATAGGTGATTAGTACCTTGAGAGAGGATTAGAGGTCTATGGTAAAGGTCTTGAGACTAAGATGATCTCAAATGTATGTGGTTACTCCAATGCAAGGGATCTCTCTATGAATGAGCATGTTTTAGCTAAGTGCTAAAAATAAAAGGCAATCTATGTATAAGAGGATAAATTTACCTCTACCCAATGCCTAAGATGTCTCTAACCCTAGCATCTCTAACCATGAAGCCCCAAACCTAACCTACCCTTTTCTCACAAGGCCTTTTTGCCTTCATGTCCCACACGCTTTTCTTCTTCTTCCACTTCCTCTTTTCTCACTTGGGGGATTTCTTATTCTTCTTTGTGGCTTGGTGCTTTTCTTTGTCGTTACCTTAGCTTTTCTTTTCTTTCATTTTCTTTGCCTTGCTTCATTTCTCATCACTTGATGCCTTAGCTAATTTTTGGCTTCTTTCTTTTTTCATTGAACCCTTTGAGGCTAAATCTAATGCTAAGAGCTAACCTTATAACTTTTCACCAACCACTTCACAATATTGCATTCCCCTTTTGCCTTTTCGTTCACCTTTCTTTTCCACCACAATCTCATTGATCATACACTTTCATTCGTACCAAACCTCAAAACTTCCCTTCCTAGCTAGCCTAGCCTAGTCTAGCCATTGATGTTGGGCTAGATCTACAAGAAAACCTATCCTTGTCACCCTAAACTCAACAGTTTTTGCCAAGCTTACTCGAAAAAATAGGCCTTACAATCGCACACTAAAGATTTCGCTGGAAAGGAAGGTAAGTTAAAGGTATGGTGAACCGTTCCAATGATGGGAATTGGCTATTTGAGCTAGCAAGAGGGTGGTGAAGTGGATAAGAAAGCCCAAATATGTATGTGGTATCCATGAATTCATTATAAGATACATAAACGTGATGATTAAAATATCAAGATTATGGTTCTCACTTAAGTAGGATTGGACTCAATTCACAACTTGCTTTAGCTAAGACATGAGTAATGAAACACGAGATCAAAATATGGTTCATCTTTGATTTCAAACTCAATCAAAAGCATCAAACAACTAGCAACGAGGGCATTGAACCAAGCTCTTAAAATGATACTCTATAAGAATGTTTCTCCCAATGCAAGTGAGTGCAAACCTATATGATGTGCATTTAGACTCACTTTTAATCATGAAATGCAACTAGATGATTTCTTTTTCAAAAAATTTCAAAATTTTTCAATTTTTGCGAATACATGATATGCATGAGACACAAGATGCAAAAATCAAAATAAGAACACAAAACACATGATTAGATACCGTTCCCGCCCCCAAACTTAAATCACACAATCCCGGTGTGAAATAAATTCAAGGAAGAAACCCAAAACAAAAGATGAAATGCAAAGACTCAAAAAAAAAAGAGCTACTTACAACGGAGGAGTGGTACTATGGGAATGGAGAGAATGGAGAGCTTTCCAACATCAAACACCATTGTGCTTTGCCACGACCTTGCTATCATCAAGAACCTTGCAACCACTTAACAAAAACATCAATAAACACTTTAAAAGGTAGAAAGTATTTACAAAGATAGACATGGGAATGTCTCCCAAGTGCGCTTTGTTTAACGTCACTAAGCTCGACGTTTGTTACCCTTTTAGGCATGTGTGAGAGGAGTTTTAGCACTCCTTGGTGGGTCTTTGAGCTCAAGCTTAAGCATATTGCTCATGATCTCTTGAAGACCGGCTTGTCCCTTCTCTTTAAGCTCTGGTGTGAGGATTGTTTTAACCGAGGTAAAAGGCTTGGACCGTCCCCTACACTTGACCTTGTATTCAATCACCCCATCTTCATGTTTCCAAGGAGTGAGTATCATGGTAGGAGGCTGGTCTAGGATGGACTCATCCCCATCAAGCGTGCTTGGTCCGTTTTTCACCTTGGTCTTGGTCCTTGTCCTTTTCTTAGCACTCTTGCTACGCTCAACTCCACCCTCCATTGTGTTATGGAAAAGGGATTTTATGCACTCACCATCCAATGCAAGGGCTTCCTCATCATTACCATAACACATCGTCGCACAAATACCCACATACTCAACTCTTGGAGCTTGAACCTCATTATCCTCACAAGTGATCGTCCCGCAAAGCCCATATGATGGAGGCTTCATTGGGTAGAAGAGCTTATCATTCCCGTTCTTGAGCACCACCCTCTTGTTTGCGAAGTCTATGCTTGCACCGGTCGTATTGAGGAACGGAGTCCCAAGAAGGAAATGGAGCTTTTTGGTTTGTCCCATCTCCATGACAATGATCCGTTGGTACAAGACACTCTCCGATCTTGAGAGGGTAGTCCTCAACAAGGCCAAGCGGTTTCTTTGAAGAAGAGTCTCCAAACGTGATGGTGGAGGGGTAATCTTCCATACTATCGATCCCAAGACTCTTAGCCATCTCCAAGGATATGACGTTCACACTCGTACCCGAGTCACACAAAGCATTATCTATGTTTAAGTCTCCAAGAGAGCAAGTGATGGAGAACTTACCGGGGTTTCCAAGCTTGGGGATAGACTTAGGCTCAATTCTTGTTATGCTTGGTGAATCAAAGACCGCCATAAGCTCTTCCACTTTCTCTCGGTTCTCAAGTATGTTTTTGATGAACTTTTGGTGTTGTTGGACTTGAGACAAATCACTCTCACTAGGAAAAGGTGCTCCAATCTTGTCCATGTTTGCTTTGAAGCTTGAAAGCACTTTCTTTGGAGCCTTGGTAAGAAAACGACCGGGAAATGGAAGTGGAGGCTCATATGGAGAAGGTCCCATGCAAGAGGCTTCTTTCTTAGACACCACAAGTGTCTCCACGTTTTTCTTCTTAACCAAGTCCTTGAGAGACTTCTCAACCTCCGTTTGTGTAGAAATCACTTGCTCTTCATTTACGCCTTTACCCTTTTCCTCAACAAAAATCACATCATCCTCATTCCCAAGGGTCACCCCCCCCCCCCCCCCCTTTCTCAATGTCCTCATTGAGATTTGAGGGAAGCTCTCTAGGTGGAAGATCATCATCATTTTGACTATAGAATAGCCCTAAAAACTCATCAATTATGCGTTCATGCTCATCATTGGAGGAAATGTCATTGCAATACTCTTTGGGGTTTTGTATTGCCTTCCCGGGTAAAGAACCTTGAGGATGAGGTGATGAGGAAGTGGCTTCCTTGGTCTCCATTTGTTTCACTTTGGAGCTTAATGCCTCAAGTTTGTTGTGGAGATCATTGTAGGAGCAAGCCACTTTGGTATGCATTTCCTCCATCTTCATTGCTCCATTAGCTTGACCTTGAAGAAGTTGTTGAATCACGTTTTTCATGTCAAGGTCTTGAGGGATAGAGTTGTTACCTTGAGCTTCTTGAAAACCGGGTGGAGACATGAAAGGAGCTTTGTTGTGGTAGCCTCTGTGGTTCCCTTGAAACTAATTTTGAGGAACAAAGTTTTGTTGTTGATTGTTGTTGTAACCCCTTTGATAGCCACCGTGGTTCCCAACATAATGCACTTCCTTTTGATTACTCAAATCTACCATTTGTTCTTGAAACCCTTGATTGCCTTCAAAATCGCCAACAAAGTGAATCGACTTGTGAGAAGCATTGAGAAGCTTGTCAATCATAGTGGCTTGCTTATCCAACATATCATTGAGAGCCTTCATTTCTTTGGTTCTTCTTTGCTCCTCAAAATCATTTGTGGTTCTTGTAGCCCGATCATACTCATCACTATAGGTTCCATCACTTTGAGCAAGGTTATCTACCAACTCCATTGCTTCATCCACCTCCTTGGCCAAGAAATTTCCATTGGAAGCGGTGTCTAGCAACATTCTTATCTTTGGAAGCGCTCCACGGTAGAGTGTGCTCAATAGAGAAGCATCGTTGAATCCATGATGAGGGCATTGCATGGTGTATCCTCTAAATCTTGACCACGCCTCATTGAATGTCTCGTTGGTGCGTTGAGTGAAGCTTGAAATCTCGTTTCTAAGCTTTTTCGTCCTTGAACGTGAGAAAAACTTTGCAAGGAAAGCCCTCTTGCATTCATCCCATGTGGTAATAGACCCTTGAGGTAGATATTTCTCTCATTGGTGTGCCTTTTCCCCGAGTGAGAATGGGAATAATCGGATTTTAAACCCATCTTCGGAGGCTCCATTCATGTTTGTCAATTCTACAAACTCTATCAAAGTGATCAAGATGATCCAAGGGGTCTTCCACCGGCAAGCCATGGAACTTGTTACCTTGTACCATGTTAATGAGACCCATCTTGACCTCAAAATTGTTTTTATCCATCGGTGGTGGTTGTATGCCATGGCGGTTCACATAAGCATTGGCCGCATCACTCGCTCCAACAATGTTTTAGGCTCGTGAAGGGTGGTTTTGAGCTCTAGCATTACGGGCGGGTGGTGGTGGGTGTTGTTGCTCATTAGCCACGTGCTCATTGTTGGGACCAACCGGAATCTCTTCGACGTTGTCCATACCCAACCTCTCGATGTGTTGAGCTCGTCTTCTTTCTCTCCTTTCTCTAATCACACGTTCAAGAGATGTATGTCGTCTATTGGCTCAACAAGGTTGTGTCCACCTCTAGCCCTTGTGTTCATACACCTATATGAAAAGAGAAAACTAGAAAGAGAGATTAGTAAACAAAGAAAATAAAAGCTTAATCTCAAAAGGAATATAAATCATATTGACTATACTAGAACCCCAAATGGCAACGGTGCCAATTGATAAGTATGATTTTTCTTATCTATCAATCCTTAAGCTTACTCATATCATTGTAGTACTTAAGGTGTCAATCCAATTGGGGTTTAGTTTAATGCAACAAGAATGCAAGAAACTCTCTAATTCAAACAAACAAATGGTTTTGGTTTTATCTAGCAATCTAATGATTCAAATTGAAAGAAAGTAAACAAGTAACAAGCACTAAACGAAATTAACAATGATTAAAAAGAGGATCTTGGGTAAGACAATTGATTTGGGGGAAATCTTAAGCTAACCAATGATGTCTACACAATCACACAAGTGCATTTGCTTAATCCTAGAACGCTAATCAAGATTAATCTAATCTCTTAGCATTAATCACTTCACTAATTACCTAATCAAGATCAAATTCTCATTTGTGAACAAGTTATTAGCAAGCATTAAACACAAGTTCCATTAGCCAAAATTCATCTTAGACAATCATTCTCATGAGTTAAGTATGAAAACCTCTTATTTAGTTCATTGGAGAATTTCATCAAACACCTTGTGTGCATGAAATTCCTTATGATCTAGATTTAACTTTATCAAGCCTATCTAGCATTAGAAGCACTAAATAAGAAAGGAAACAAGATAATTAAGATCTAGACATCAAAGATTAACAAAAGAATTCCCCAAAGGGGAGTACTCACTAATCATGGTGGAACCAACAAATCTCACTAGAAAAGTGTTAGATCCCATGATTAGATGGTTAATGAGAAGAGAGATTAGAGATATTAACAAATCTAAACTTTAGATTGCATAAAAACTCAAGATATCTCTTACAAAAATCTAAGAAGATGGATCTCAAAATTAGGTTTTCTGAAAATGTTTAAAAGGTCTTGGGCAAACTGGGTCAACCCAGAACAAACCGGGTCTTGATCCGGTCGGGTCTGGGACGGTGGTCGAACGGTGTTGCTGGGCGGTGTAGGCAGCCTTTGGTCGAGATGCTTCACACCAGGTCGAGACGGGTCAGTGTAGGCGGTCGGTGTTCAACCTGTCCGTGTGTGGGCTCAGTACCGGATGAAGCACACCGGTCGATAGCAGGTCGGTGTGGACTGTCCTGAGGCTGCAACACCGGACGGTCTTCAAGGGATGCGGCTGGCCGGTGTAGAATCTGTCCAAGCTTCGGCTAAGGACCGGGCAATGACGGGCCGGTGTGGTGTGCTTGAAGTTAGGATGCCGGTGCGCTGGTCGGTGTTTCTCCTGTCCAAGCATGACTGCAGTACCGGATGAAGCACACCGGACCACGGTTGGTCGGTGTTGTGCGAAGAGGAATCGAATACTGGGCAGCCTTGGGTCGGTGTGAGGAGAGCCTTGGGTCAGTGCTTGCTACTGTCTTCACACCGACCAAGACACCGGATAGAGGGGGATCGGTGCTGAGCCTGGACGAGGGTGGATACCGCTCAGCCTTCGGTCGGTGTTGAGATTGTCTCGGGTCGGTGTCTGTTTCTGGTTTCATACCGACCAAGCGCACCGGGCAAAGCATGGTCGGTGTTGAGAGGTCTGGAGCTTAACACTGAGTGGCTCTTGGTTGGTGTAGAAGAAGGCCTGGGTCGGTGCTCGCCACTGCCTCCATACCGACCAAGGATACCGACCAAAGGTGGGTCGGTGTTGGTCCATGATCTCACGGCCAGACAGACATATTCTTAGGAAAATCACCGTATCTCCTGAACCACCTATCTGAATGCCTTGAAACTACTTCCAGCCGACAGCTAACTCATTTGTCCATCATTTTTATGAAGACCTTTGAAGCAAATTCTGATTGGAAACCCTTCGTCTGGCCAGTTCTTTCGGACACTTCGGGTGACCCTTGCATTCTCTTTTGCTCCATTACTCCAATCATCCCCAAAATGCCTCCAAACACCTACCGAACACTCCAAAACATGCAAGACTCTCTAGGACCTAGTATGAACTCTCTAAACTCTATATGAGAACAAAACACTAAAGAAATGCTATGAGACACATGCAAAAGAGGCAAAACCTAAGCTAAATGAATGCTTAAAAGAGATAAAATATGAGAATATCATGCTCGCACTAGTTTTTTCCCACATCATGATATTTTCCACCAAGTTTCGAAACCACTCAGCTTCCTTAGCTTTTTCTAAAGCTATGAACTTAGGTTGCATGATCAATCTGATCAGTGTTTGGTTGGAAAATTTACATGATGTTGTTGCACCACAATCCGTAAAAACATATCCACTTGTGGACTATTAGTTTCTGGAAGCCGATAATCAATTAACATAATTGTGTCATTCCAAAACTATTGGATCTTTACCATAGTGCAACTCATTACTTTTAGTATATCGCACGTAGCTCAATACTTTAGTTATAGCTTTTCAGTATTTACAACATGGATTACTCGTGTAGCGACTCAGTACATGGACTGAGTCCGCCAAAATGAGTATGATACAATCGGTTAAGTACTTTAGTCTTCCGATCATACTTGAGTAGATCTTTCTCAAATATCATTTTAGCATATGAGCTCTAGAAGTGATTACTCCTTTGGAATATCTAGTGATCTTTATCTCTAGAATCACATCCATTCGACCCATGTCAAACCTCACACTAACAAACTTAGTGTGTTCGACCATGTAATTTACATACAAACAGAGCAAAATGTATTCGTGCGGAATACTTTTGATGTATATGAACTTATCACATTCATTGATGCTAAAATTATTTGACAATGTCAAATATCTCATGCTACTGTTTCAGAGCTTTTGTAAGCCCAAACAGAGACTTCACAAGTTAATAGACTTTGTGTCTTTTCGACTAAGCCATCGGTTTTCAATTTTGAAAATCCATTTACATCCTCGGACTTTAAGCCCTTGTGACATATCGATTATCTCCCAAATATGGTTTTCATAATGGAGTCGATATCACTAATGACGAAGGTTTGTCTGGTGTAGACATGGTTTTAGTGAAAATTCAAGTTGCATTCTCTCAGAAAAAAACCATTAAAAAATCTTTACCAAAAGATGATAAATTCTTCTGCATTATCTCACGATGTGCCAGAAGTAATCGCTCATTTATAGAAGAGCTTGCATCTCTTTCTTCACGTGTTCGCATAAGATTTTTATCCTTACACGGAAACACGAGCTCAAAGAAATATCCATTTATTACTCCATGGTTGTATTAACATGGATATTCAGTACGTCTGATTTATGAACTAGAAACCGATAAGCACTATTCTTGTGTGCATATCCGATGAAAATATAATCCATCATTTTAGGTCCTATTGTGATCTTTTAGGAGGTTTTACTGCGACTTTTCCTAGGCACCCCCACACTTTTAGGTATTTGTACAGATGTACTTTACCTCTCCAAAAGT
Organism: Eutrema heterophyllum; assembly: GCA_002933915.1. Classification (NCBI taxonomy): domain Eukaryota; kingdom Viridiplantae; phylum Streptophyta; class Magnoliopsida; order Brassicales; family Brassicaceae; genus Eutrema; species Eutrema heterophyllum. Next base: position 161,825 of record PKMM01020599.1, read on the forward strand.
TCAAATGACGTCTTGCCAATAACTTTATGTGGTAAGCAACGTTTCCCCCCCCCCCCTCCCCCTCCCCCACATTTCTTGAGATAACTCAGAATCATGCATCTTTGCATTCATCATCTCACTAAGAGTTCATAACTTTTCTTCCGCAACTCCATTAGATTCAAGTGAATAAAGAGCAGTTTTTTCTGACGAATAATGCCATGTTCTCTAAAGAACGCATTTCATTCTCATCAAACTCGCCACCTTTATCACGTATAACTATTTTCATAGTTTTCTCAAGATGGTTTTAAAATTCCATCTTTTATGCTTTGAACTTTTCAAAGCCATATTCTTGCTTCTTAGCAAGTACACACATCTATCACAATATATATCATCGTGGTAGCAGCATAATGCCACCATTCAATTTGGTTATTCCCAACCATATTGACTTTAGAAACTACACTACACATGTCAATTTCAGTCATATTGGTCTTAAACATCTCATTGTCTCTGCGTGGTCAATCTTGCTACGACATTTGTTAGCATTGCTACTACATGTGTCAGCATTGTGACCCATCATGTCACACTTTGTGACATTTTCCATTGAACTTCTTTTAAGCATGTTGCTTTTTGAAGTTAGTGGAGGCTTTCAAAAAAACCTTATGTTTCCCTTTGTTTTTGTGCCCAACCACTTTCGCATTATGATCACAAATGTGAACACCTTATGCTTTGCGGTTTGTAAATTCAATCCGCTGCCTGACAATCAAGTCTTTCGTTATGTAAAAGATAATTCTTGAAATATTTCCAAGATAATGGAAATTTCTCAATTAAACAACAAAGTTGGTATGTCAAAGAAATCGACATCCCTTCAACCATTATCTTATGCATCAGCAATCAGAAATTTTGTCACTGCGAATTTCTTAGAACATGTGTTCTTAGACTTGTACTTCTTATTAAGGAAACTCAAAATTCCTTAGAAATATTCAATTAGTTGTAGACTTATACAACAGTTTGATAAGGCGGATTTTATCCATTTTTTGCACAAAACGTTCTCATTGGTACAAGATTCAACACAGATTAGAGTTCTCTTATTAGTATTCTCAAGAGGAAGCATAGACTATCCTCCTTGAGTTACTTCTCTAGTTTTAGCATGGTCAGAGAAATAAACATCTTCCGCTACCACATTATGAATCATGTTCCATCGAACTAGTCTAGCATTAGTCATGTGATTACAACACTAGGCACTAACGTGACAATCTGATAAAAATCAGAATTTGGCACAATCACATGTGGTAGACCACTACCAAACTGAATTTGGTGCGTCGACTCACTAGACTTGTAACCATAACACCTCTACCGCTATTCGTGTACATAGGATCTGAACATTCGGATAAACATCAGAAGTTTAGTCTGTATAGCATACAAAGTCATAGATGGCAGACCATTCCCAATATGGGATGTCGACTCACCATACTTGTTGCCATCTCAAACGTTTCTTTGTTAGGTAGTTTATAGCGAATCGGAAATAAAAATGTATACTCATATATAAAGTGAATCGGAAATAAAAATGTATACTGATATATACATATCCAACTCAGACTACCAATTCGGTGATTGTAAATATGTTCAAAGAAAGAAGATCGAATTAGTAACTAACACACAAAAGGTAGAAGTTCAATAGAATTAAGCAATTTAAATAAATTACTATAAATGAATAAATTAAAATTTCCAGAATTAATAAATTCCAAAAATTTAACAATTTAATTAAATAAATGCAAAGACAATAAAAATTACAATCTAAAACAACTCAAATAAATTGCATTGATGGTTTTAAGTAATCAAATTAAATCACCTAGTAAATAAAATAACGTATGCAATTATTGCATCCAATTAAAGTAGGTGACTAAACCAACGAACGGAACTTACGATGAACTCCCGTTCACATAAAACCTTAAAAATATCAGTATCGTTAGTGCTAAAGGCATAAACAATTTTAAGGATTTTAACTCAGAAAATTCTAGAAAAAATCTGCAAAATAATGAGAATAAATTGCAGAAAATCTGAAGAATCAATCCAAATAATTCAGCAATTACCAGATTAAAATTCAACAATATCATTAGCAAATAAAACTAGCACTTTAAGCAAATAAAATTGCATAACCAATTAATTAAATTAAGAAAATGATTTGTCCGATTTTATGTGAACGGGAGTTCATCGTAAGTTCCGTTCGTTGTTCGAACATATCCGTAATTTTTCTTATGATTCGAACATATCCGTAAGGATACAATTGTATTTTTCTTATGATTCGCATCACCCAAAATCATAAGCTTTCAAACCATTTTTTGGTATTGTACTCTCATAGAAAAATAATAAAAACAAAGAGAAGAAGATGAAGAGATAATGAACAATTTTTGTTGCCACAAGAAAGAGAGAGACACAAGACTTAAGTCTCAATTATATTCTCCATAATACTCCATTAATCTAATTTAATATGAGTCATTATGATGAATTAGGAAGGTTACACAATTGATTTTATTAAGTCAATTATTCATTTGAAGATGAGAGTTTATTTCTTGACCAAGTTAAATAATCCATTTGATTAGAAGAATTATATACTTTTTGACCAAATTCATTTCTATATTTAATAAAAGGCCTTTGTCGGCAGCAACTGCCTTTGCTTGGTCAAGACGAATTGGGGACCGCTTGGTAGCCGACCCGTAAATTTTGGCTCGATACATCATCGAATTTAGTTTTCTGACCTTGTCTTCTCATTTTTACATATCGCGATTTCCTTCATCCGATCTGGACGAGGTATTTGACGTATTGAAAGCGAGGAAGGTTCATTGGGGAAAGCATTTCTCACTCCAGAGGATAGAGAGAACCCGAGCTCTTATTAGTGGTGCCCCAGTTAGTTCGTATCATTCGTCTTTGGAGGATTTGAGGACGACAATAATGAAGAAACTATCCGCCCGTGATAAGAGAGAGAGGGAAGCAAAGGAAACGGCGAGACGTGCCACCGGTGGATACGCACCGATGGCTCCCGAGACAGTCTAGGATGCCGAGGCGAACTTTGTAAACCCCCCCGAGCTTCCTGCAAATGATGGGAGAAAGGATCTTGTTCCAGCTTTTCCTCCAGTGTCTTGACCCTCTCCTTCGAGTTTGACGAAGCACGCGCAAGGTCATAAGCATCTCGCACCGAGCAGTGGCTGAAACAAAGTTGCGGAAAAAGAAGAAAACTGACACTTCTGCTCTTGCTGATTTCTTGCTCTCCTAGACGATTGTCGATGATGTTGCTGCGTTGTTGCCATCCTTGCACAGATCAGTGGACCCGAGGTTCATATCCCTCCCTTGGGTGTGCTTATCAAAGATAAGGTGTATGCTGACATGTCGCTGCGTGGTATCTAGGTACGAGCTGGTTTTTACGAAATTTGAAAGATGTCATGCCCCTCTTTTTCTTATCGTTCGCTTTTTTGTAGTTTGTTGCTTCTATCAACGAGCTGGTTGCCGCTTATGAGTCTGTGGCTCGCAAAGACGGGCAGCTCGTCGAAGATGCGAGAAAAAGCGCTTTGACACTGAAGGGCAAACACGACGAGGCGGAGAAGAGACTTGCCCTTGCATCGTCCAAAGTTTCAGATCTCGAAAGGGAGAAGATGGCGCTAAAGGAGAAATCGGCTAAGGAGGCGGATTACGCGCTTGGTTTAAACGAGGAAATGATGCGATTGAAATCCGATATTACCTCGTTGAGGAGGTAGCTTACGGCGAAGGATGCTCGTCATGATTCCAACGTCAAGAAGGCCCGGAAAGAGGCAAGGCGAGAGTCATCACGAAGGTTCCAAGATCGGGTTGACAAAATTAGGGCGAGTGTAGACCAGCTGGAGGGTGTCAAGAGTAAGGAGCTAGATCTGGCCGAGGTTAACAGCAATCTGGAGCTCTTGGACATCCCTTGAAAAGATAATCCTCCAACCCTTTAAGCCGAGGCGGAGAAGCTGAATGGCTGGAGAGCCGACTTAATCGGAGCAGACGAGGAGTTTAATAAGATCGCCTCCTGTTTGAAGGAAGGATTGGTGGTTTCTCCTGTTTCGGAGGACTTTGTGGCTTCTCTTCTTGGGAATGATCCGGTCGAGCTTACCGCGGCTAGCGTCGGTGTTACTGATCCTGCAGGGTCCAACGAGCGCATGTCTGGGATTGCCAACCTCATGATCAAAGATGGCGAAGTGAATCGACCTATGTAGTAACTCTTTTTTGTTGTAATGTGTTGTTAGATTTGTACTTTGTATCGAACGTTCTATCCGATTTGTAATGGAGTGTTGTTTCCTTGATTTTGAATATGTTGTTCTCTGCTTGGGAAATATGATGCAAGTTTCTTTTGTGTTGATTTTGTTTAATTTGGATATGCTGAGGTATGTCCAAGCTTCATACTAAACAACGTGTTTTGAGACGATCTGTTTAGTATTGTTAAGACGTTGAAAATCAGTGTGCTATAAAGCGATTAATTACTGGGTTTAGATTTTACTTTGGTTTTAGGCTTTGCGATGTGGACTCGGCTTACGTTCATGTTTCGATGGTAGAACTATAAGTGGTTTGGTTGAGGTATATTTTTTCCTTCCTCTGGTCCAAATATACCCGCCTTAAATTAATATAGCGCGCTTTAATCCGTGGTGGATTGTAAAAGAACCGTGATCCGTATAGGATAGGGGTTAGAATCTAAAGAGGATGTGTGAGCTCGTTGCTGTCGCCAGCAACAAACGAGAATGATGAGTGCAAATGATATATTGATAAAAACTGGTAAAGTGCGAGAGGTTACGTTTGCAAAAGGTGGGAGTATGTATATACGTACCCACCACTACCACCCCCCCCCCCCCTTTTAAAAGGGGGGACAGCTGAACCTCTCCAAAGATTGGTTGCCTACGTACCCTTTTCAGGGATCAAGCTGTCTCGTATTTCATGTTTAGGACGTGGTGGTTTTAGTGCTAGTATTTCTTGAGGTGCATTGCGTTCCATGATCTTGGGATGGGAACGTCGGACATGTTGGCGAGTTCGTATACCCCTAGGCGAACCACCTTAGTGACTTTGTAAGGTCCTTCCCAGTTGGCTCCGAGCTTACCAGCGTTGCGTTCTACTGTGTTCTGAAAAACTTTGCGAAGGAATAGGTCTCCCTCGTTGAACCTTCTGCTCTGAACGTTTGAGTTGTAGTATTTGGTTGTTGCTTGCTGGTAGTTCTGTATACAGATAAGGGCTTGGTCGCGTCGTTCGTTCAGTAAGTCCAGTTCATTGAGGAGCATCAGGTGATTGAGTCCCTCTTGTCCGGGTAGAAGTCTTTGACGTAAGCCGGGAAATTCAACCTCGGGAGGAATTACGCACTTTGTTCCGTAGACAAGGGCGAAGGGTGTCTCACCTATGGCGCGTCGCAAGGTAGTTCGATATGACCATAGTACGCCTTCTAGTTCGTCGGCCCATCGGCCCTTTTTCTCTTCAAGACTTTTTTTCAGGCCATCAAGGACTGTTTTGTTGGCCGCTTCTGCATATCCGTTACCCTGCGGGTGGCGTGGTGTTGACTTGTTCAGTCATATCTTCCATTTCTCGCAAAACGCCTTGAACCTTGTCGAGATAAATTGAGAGTCGCCGCAAGGGATGCAGGTAAGTCTGGACAATCTTTAGGTAAGCTTCCATCCTTTCGTATCTGGCTTCGTATTCTCCATTGAACTGGTTCGCCACCAGCTGGGAGTCGTAGAATGTGCTTAAGTTCGGTATTTTTACCCAGTGAGCGAGTTTTAAACCGGCGATCAAGGCTTCGTATTCCGCTTCGTTATTTGAAGCTGTGAATGTCAGCTGGAATGATTGCTCTAAGATCTCGCCGGTTGGTGATGTCAGGCGGATTCCTACTCCGGATCCTTGCTTTGAGGACGAGTCGTCGACATGAAGTGTCCATGTGGAACTAGGCGTCGGTTCTTTAATTCCTTCGCTTGGGAGCTCGACTAATAAGGCTGCCAGTACATGGGACTTCGCGCAGGTTTTGTTCCGGTACTCGATGTCATATTCGATGAGTTTGACATCACATTTCGCTTGTCTTCCAGATTGGCTTGAACTATGTAGGATGGTCTGTAGGGGGAAGGAAGCTAGCACGACGATGGAATGCGACTGAAAGTAAGGTCTCAGTTTCCATGGCTGACATAACCACTGCCAGTGCCAATTTTTCCATTTGCGAGTATCTGGTCTCCGCGTCGGTTAAAGTCTGTCTGACGTAGAAGATTGGCATATGCTCGCCTTGTTCCTCTCTGGCGAGTACTCCACTGACTGTTGTTCTTGACACGGCGACGTAAAGGAATAACGTCTCGCCTTCGACAGGTTTAGCGAGGATAGACGGATTTGCCAAGTACCGCTTCAGCTCCTAGAAGGCGTCTTCGTATCGGTCGTTCCATTCGAATTTTTATTGCCTCGAAGGGTGTCGTAGAATGGCAGGCACTTATCGGTGGATCGTGAAATGAAGCGGTTCAATACTGCGACGCGTCCCATCAGACGTTGGACCTCGCACTTTGTCTTTGGTGATGCCATTTCAATCAACGCATTTATCTGCTTCGGGTTTGCCTTTATACCTCGGTGAGTAACAAGGTGTCCGAGGAACTCACTGAATGTCACGGCGAATCTGCATTTCGTCGGATTCAACTTCATGTTGCGCAGATTTAGTTGTCGGAAGCAATCTTGCAAATGTTCGACGTGGTTCTTCTCATCAAGCGATTTGACCGGCATATCATCGATGTAGACCTCCATTGTCTTGATGAGCTATTCCGAAAACATTTTGTGACCAGCCGTTGATACGTTGCACCCGCGTCCTTAAGTCCGAACAGCATCACTTTATAGCAATAGATTATGCGGTCAGTAATGAACGCGGTCTTTTCTCTGTCGTCGGAGTGCATCTGAATCTGATTGTAGCCAGAGAAGGCCTCCATGAAGGACAAGAGTTTATTGCCGGCGGTTGCTTCTACAAGTCTGTCGATGTGAGGCAATGGGAAGCTATCTTTGGGGCACGCCTTGTTTAGGTCGGTAAAGTCTACGCATACTCGCAACTTGCCGTTCTTTTTCTTCACTACAACGGGGTTGGCGAGCCAATCAGGATACTTCCCTTTGGCAATTGAACCGACCTTCAGCAGCTTTTCTACTTCGTCATTCACAGCTTTAGCTCGTGGCAAGCGATGTCGATGCTAATCCCCGATATATCTTCTGCGGTCCAGGCAAATGTCTGTAGGTTCTCTTTCAAGAACGAGATCAAGCATCTGCGGATGGACTCGTCTAGTGTGGCTCCGATTTCAACGCACCGTTCTGGGTGATCATCGTCGATGCACACCGAGGTCATGGGCTCGCATGTCGGCTTGGCTTCTTCCTCGCGAGCTTCTGTGATCTGTAAATGCTATAAGAGTTTAGACAGGTCCTTCTCTGACTCCTGGTCTGTCTTTGGCTTCTTTGGATTTGCTTTCGCATTCGTTACCGGGTTACGAAGATTGTGCTCGGGGAGCAAACAGACCCGAGATTCCTTCTGGTTGCTCAAGATAGTTTTAATGCCATCGGGGGTCGGGAACTTGATGCAGAGGTGATAAGTGGAGGGAATAGCTCACATGGATTTTATCCACGGGGTACCCATGATAACGTTGTATATTGCTGGATGATCTGCCACGGAGAATTCTACGACCTTTGTTATGCCTTTCGCATGTACCGGGAGCCTGATCGTTCCTAGGGTCATCGTTGTATCGCCATTGAATCCGGTTAGGGGTCTCGTGTCCGCTAATATTTCCGTTAACTTGATGCTCATCTGTCTGAGGGTGTCTCGGAAAATAACGTCGACCGAGCTTCCTGTGTCGATCAGCATTCTCGCCACGTCGTGATCTCGGATAGTCAGCTCAATAACAAGAGGGTCGTTATGCGGTTTATCGATGCCGACGGTTTCTTTTTCGGCGAAAGAGATCATGACGTTCGGAACGTTAGATGGTTCGGATCAGTTGACGCTGGTTTTGGCTCGGCGCTGAAAAGCTTTGATTGACAACACCGTGTCAGCGCATGATAAGCTCAAAATGTAATACCCTAAAGTACTAACAGCTTTGTAGTCGCAGTATGTAGGGGTCGAACCACAGAGACTCAAGAATCACACAATAGATTATATAGATTCGAATTAAGCTAAGTAAATCAATAAAACAGGAAGCAATAATGTAGTTTAAAGAGTTGTAAGTTCAATGGAGGAAAATAGGTTCAGGGTATTTCTCAGGAAATCAGAGAATGCAGATAAACCAATTAGTCAGGATTCAGATTTTAGCACGGTTCTTGAACTCAAAACACTAAGCTATAACTAACCAACTTTGTTACGAGAATTATCTAAGTCTAAATCTCAGAATCCCAAATTTCTTTGCAAATCCTAAAGACTAAACTAGCATTAAGTTCAAGTTTGATTTGTTCACAAAACAGCTAAACCAAATTTCTTTGCAGATATTTATTTTGCTCACCCCTAGGTTTTATCAGATTATCAATCACACTTTCGTGTCTAATTGATTAACCTAAGATCTAAGTTCTAGGTGATCAATCCAGAATTTAGCATTAAGAACAACTTATGGTGAAGNAACCAACTTTTGTTACGAGAATTATCTAAGTCTAAATCTCAGAATCCCAAATTTCTTTGCAAATCCTAAAGACTAAACTAGCATTAAGTTCAAGTTTGATTTGTTCACAAAACAGCTCAACCAAATTTCTTTGCAGATAGTTATTTTGCTCACCCTAGGTTTTATCAGATTATCAATCACACTTTCGTGTCTAATTGATTAACCTAAGATCTAAGTTCTAGGTGATCAATCCAGAATTTAGCATTAAGAACAACTTATGGTGAAGAACTAGTTTGATTATGAATCCTAGCTAACAGATTAACCTAGCATACAAAGAGATCCTTTATGAGAACCTTAAATCTAAAAGGAGATCTACTCAGACATGGAGATTAAGTAAAACAACATGATTGAATAGAACTCAAAAGTAATAATATAGAGAATAAACAAAGGGTCTGAAATCTTCTTTCGAACGAACAGAGTTTCAGACTTGTCTCCCTCAAAAGCTCTCTCACCAAAATCAAAAGTAGAAATAAAGCTTAGCCAAAACAAGTGGCTGAAAAACCTAATTATATCCTAAAACACGTTTTGGGGCTTCTTGTAAATAATAAAGACTTCTAGACTAAAGTGCAATTTCTTCATATAAGGAAAAAATATCACGTTTCCTTTCTTCATGCAGTCGGTATCGACCGATACCAGGTGGTATCGCTCGACACAAGGACCTCAAATCGACCCTCACAGCTACATGATCCTTGCTTAGCTCCAAAGTGCTCCATAATGTTTCAATATCTCCAATTTATCTACAAACGTACTTAAACCTGAAAAAACTCAAAAAGACTCCAAAAATACTAGAAAGACTCTATAAACGAGACCTATATCATGGTTAAAAAAGGGTAAAAACAATGATATATCAACTCCCCCAGACTTAGCATTTGTTTGCCCTCAAGCAAACAGAAAACTAAACAAGAGAAAGAGGTTTGAAAATCGCGGAGACTCACATGTTCTTGAAACACTGTAATGACCTTTTTTCTTAGTGCTCCACATATTACTTAACCAGTTCCAAATCTAACCACCATGTACTTCTCCATAGACATTCGCAGCTTCCTAGACTCCACACATAATTTCGCAGCATTATCCATCAAAACCTTCATCGCCAGATTCATCGCTGTAATCAATGCCAATAACCTTCTAAACTATTTCCCATACAATATCATGACAAAAGAACCACCCAATTTTCACACTTTTTTGGTATTGTTTCCTCTCCCCCGGACTTATTTCACATCATGTTTTTTTTTTTTTTTGGATTCGCATATACATATTAAGGTTTGAGACGCGAGTATTGATGGTGTTTGCCACCGAATCCCTGGTTCTTCCCCTCTTTATGTATCAAAGGTGTAGACGAATAATGGTATCACGTTAAATTTTCCTAACCTCGCTTCCAACCTTTGTGTGATCATTCCTTTCCAAGTAGAATAATGGGATCGTTGGAAATTTTCCTAACCCTCTACTCGGGAGAAAATCATTTCATCTTTTCATGTTTTTATTTATTAACTTGTAACAAGGGAGAGGAAATACCATTACTTTCTACACATGGGTTCTTTTGTCAGATATGAATGAGGAATCAAGCTCTATGGACATCAACCACATCGATGAAGTGCAAAGAACTAGCTCAGGCTTGGGTGAACTCTGCTGGAAACATGGGTGTCTTCTAGTTAACTGGCCAGCCTTTGGATTTTTCATTAGTCCGATCTAGAACTGATTCTGTAACAATGGTCACTTAGAAGTAAGGTCAGAGCAATAGATTCAAGAACTATATCATAATCTCTAACAAGTTTTGACTCAATAAAACAATATTTGACTTAAAAACGACTGACTCTAAGAAAAGCAAACACACTGTCAGCATTTACCTCCCCCAGACTTAAACAACACTGTCCCCAATGTTATCTTGTCTAGAGTCGGTAAAACAAATCATAAGAACTGAGTGGAGGCGTGAAAATCAAAGAAGTTACCGGATTGGGGTAGGAGTGTCGACCGACACACAGCACTGGTATCGAGGGATACCAGGCTTAGGTCGACACAAAAACTTCTTTTCATCGACATTGATGCAATGTTGCTCTTAATTGTGACAAAGGATCCAAATGTGAAATGGTTAGCACTGTTAGATCACTCAAACACAAGTTAGAAGCAACAAGATATCATAATAGCATAAATCCAACAAAGTTCAGAATCATAAACTGCTGACAAAACAACTCAAAAGAACAAAAGAAAAGAAAAAGAAAAGAAAAGAAAAAGAAAGGAAAAGAAAAGTGAAACCAGATAGAACAAGGAGCTAATCCTCCTCAGAGTCGTCATCGACTCCATCCATGTGAGAGGGTCTTGTCTGTGGTGGTGAACGTGGACTAGGTGGTCGAACGCAGCCACACCGAGACAGAGTGGAAATAGTACCCCAGATGCTCTGGAAACTCTCGACTAGATATCTCTGAAACACAGCTGTCTCCATGGGAATCGCGGGTGGTGCAGGAAGAGCATTCGCAGAGGGGAGTGAGTGTCGATCTCTTCTCGACTGACCTCGAGCAAGGTCAGGGACTGGGCTGTCCTCAGTAGTAGCAGCAGGTGCTCTAGAAAAAGATCCTCGGCGAAGTCGAGTAGGAGGTGCAACAGTCAAAAGGCGTGGATCAGGTTCAAAACACAGCTTACGGGGATCATCACCAATGTCAATCAGTTGTGTGTTAGGAAGTTGAACCAGAAAGTTTCCAGCTTCATTGCTGAAACACCAACGCTGATCAGGCTTCATCCACCGAAGATTCTGTAGATGCTTCTCGTCCATTAGAGAGCGTGTAGTGACGATGGTATTGCTCGTTGTACTGATCCGGAAGTACTGGAAGATAAGAGTGAGAAGACTACCAACTGTCTCTAACTTCTGAGATGTATTGTTACTGGGACCGGAGAATGGTTTGGTCTTCAAAGAGACCAAATGATGCGCAAATACAGCCCCCGGGTTGACCTCTAGATCAAGCTCAGGCCACTCGTAATTCTCACCCTCGATGATGTCTCCAATTGCAATGGAGAAAAGGATAAGCTCAGATAGGCGCATCTTATTCGGCTCCATCTTGCACAAAATGATGTTTCTCAGAATCCGAACTAGACATCGCAGGGTCGGATGACGCACATCCATTTCAGTGGACGTCTTGGTATTATAGACTCCATTTCCGAATTGTGACCAGAAAACTTGTACGTCAAGAAACTGTGTCGGAAAAGCCACCTTCTTAAAGTCCTTCCTAAAACCATAGATAGTGCAGAGGTCTCGGAGTGGCAACCGGTATCTCGCCCCTCGAATCAGAAAAGTCAGAGTACCTTCCTGTGCATTCTTCTCAACCTCATTCTTGTAGTATACGCGAACTGTTGAACCAAGTCGGGGAAAAGGTCATACTGCTCTGTAGCCATCGTGCCTAACCCAATCTTTCTTATCAGTCGCTGAAGATCTTTATCGATACCTAGTCTTCGCATTGTATAGGGCTCAACAAACCGGGTCGGTTTCACCTCAACGTTCAGCCACGCATTGTAGAATAGCGTGTCATACTCATCCCAGGTCTCATAAATCTATATGTATATGCAGTCGTCACTCTCAGTCTCCTCTTTAGGAGTACCGTCCCATTTTCTGCGGGAAACAATCCTTGCGTTCTCATTCCTCTTAGGCCAAGGGGGCCTACATCGCACGTCTGGAATCTCAAGGGAGGCAGGAGGAGATGGTTGTGGTGAGGAGTGCTCCACGGGTGATGCAGCGGATTCCGGTTTTGGTGCAGAGATGTCCCGAATATTTGAGTAAGAAAACACATGATCCTCATGTGTGCTATCTATCTGAACCTTATAGTGGTTGTTGGTGAGGCAACCCTTCACCATCCCTTTGTGCCAACTCATACCATCAAACACCTCTACGCAACCCAGCAATCTGTACTCCTTCTGAACACGATCTGCTGGTGGGTTAGAACTCGAGGCGTCAGCTGTTCGTTGCTTCTTGCGTGAGGCCATCTGCAGTCAAAGACAAAAACACAGCAAAGAAGAAACACAAAGTAAGCCCCAAATCCAGCATCCACAATAAGGAGTATACATCACCAGCAACAATCACCAACAACTCATTCGAAATCATTGCTAAAACAATTCCAAAAAATTGTTTCTAACAAAATTTTGAACCCTTCCATTATCAAAATTCCAAACTTGCAAACAAGGTACATACAAGCATATGGGGGTGTCGAAAGTCCTCTAGAACAACTTAGGTAAGGAAGAATTGTCCATCAAGTCAAGTTCTAAGAGTCAAAAATTCGAAAACCCAAACCTTGTGTCGCGGATTGGAAAAGAGGATTTCGGATTTCATACCTTACAGATCGGAGGAATTGATGATAGAAATAGGATGAGCACGAAATTCTAATGAGGTTAGCCTTTGGAATCGCTCAAATCCGTGAAGAATTGAAGAAGTTGTGATTTTGGAGAAAAATTTCTCTGTGTGTCGAGCGATGGAGGCGGAGGAGAAAAAAGAAAAACCCGAGGGTTTATAAAGGAAACTTATATGGGTGACTGGTATCGACCGATACCATTACTGGTATCGCTCGATACAAGGAACATTGGTCTATGCAATTTTGCATCGTTCGATATGTATGTCCCTTTCCCGTAAGAAATACACAGCTCTTTTGTCGCGCAAGTGGTGTCGATCGATACCATTACTGGTATCGCTCGACACAGCTCCTTTGTAACTGATTCACGCAAAACACAAGACACAAAACCGAAAACACGAAAAACAAAAGAACTTATATACAGACTTACCAGTGGGTTGCCTCCCACCAAGCGCTTGTTTTACGTCACTAGCTTGACTTTATGGATGTTCAGGCTGTGGGTGCATCATCCAGAGGCACCATGTGCCCTACTGGAATCTTGGCTTTCGCCCAATAGTGTTTCACCCTTTGTCCATTGACAGTGAACTCTTTGCCTTCAGGACTTATCAGGACAACTGCACCATGTGGTCGACTTCTTTGATTGTGAAAGGACCTGACCAACGAGAACGCAATTTTCCAAAAAACAATTGCAAACGAGAGTTATACAAAAGTACCTGGTCATTTGGTTCAAAGTGTATGGAGATGATCTTCTTGTCGTGATACGCCTTAGTCCTCTCCTTGTACAGCTTCGAGTTCTCATAGGCGTGGTGCCTAATCTCATCCAGCTCATTCAGCTGAATCAATCGCCTCTCAGCAGCAGACTTGATGTCAAAGTTCATCATCTTTGTAGCTCATGCTGCCTTATGATCGATTTCCACTGGAAGATGACATGCTTTCCTATAAAGAAAGTGAAACGGTGTAGTCCCAAGTGGTGTCTTGAAGGCAGTTCTATAAGCCCAAAGTGCATCATCCATCTTTGCAGACCAATCCTTCCGAGTTGTACCCACTGTCTTCTCCAGAATCTCCTTGATCTGCCTGTTGGAGACCTCAACCTGCCCACTAGTCTGAGGATGATAAGGAGTAGCTACACGATGATTCACACCATGCTTCTTCAATAGCTTTTCGAAGACCTTGATAATAAGTGAGTGCCACCATCACTTATAACAATTCGAGGTACTCCAAATCTAGGGAAAATAATGCTCTTGAACAGCTTAAGGACCACTGAAGAATCATTGGTTGGACTAGCAATTGCTTCCAACCACTTAGACACATAGTCTACAGCAACCAAAATGTACTTATTCTCATTTGATGAAGGAAAATGACCCATGAAATCTATGCCCCAACAATCAAAAACTTCAACCTCAAGGATGAAATTATGTGGCATCTCATGTCTCTTACTGATCTTCCCTCTCCTTTGACAAACATCACACTACGAGATGAAAGTATGAGCATCCTTAAACATAGTAGGCCACCAAAAGCCTGTTTGAAAAACCTTGGACACTGTCTTGAAAGTAGCAAAGTGTCCAGCATATTAAGACCCATGACAATGAAACAGCACCTCAGGTACCTCAGACTCTGCAATACATCTCTTGTACATCCCATCAGAGCAGTGTTTGTACATGTAAGGTTCATCCCAAAAGAATCTCCTTATTTCACGCAAAAATTTCTTCCTATCATATCCCTTGAGGTGCTCTGGCTCGTCCTCTACAGCAAGATAGTTGGCGATATCAGCGTACCATGGTCCATCAGGAACAGTCACAGCAGCTAGATGCCCTTCAGAAACACCAACGTGATCCATAGACAAAACTGGTCCTAATGTCGAAGGGTATCGACCGACACTAGGGGAGTATCGATCGATACTAAAGTCTTTAACTCGTGAAAGTTGCAGTTTTTCGGCAGAACCACTTTGAAGTCCAGTTTCGATGAAGTAGATGTTCTCTTCTGGTAGGAAATCATCAATAGGAACGTCTTCATCGATCCTTATCCGTGAAAGATGGTCAGCAACCCCATTCTCTATGCCCTTCTTGTCCTTAACTTCAATATCAAAGCCTTGGAGCAAAAGGACCCAACGGCAAATATTTGAGAGCAGCATGGTATGTGTGAAAAATCACCTTGCTCCCAATCAGGCAAGACCAAAATTTCTCAAAGGAGAAAACAACTGCAAGTAGTTCTTTCTCTGTGGTGCTGTAGTTTCGCTGAGCATCATCCAATGTTCTGCTAGCATAGTAGATAGCATGAAGCTTCTTATCTTTCCTCTGACCCAAAACTGATTCAACTGCAAAATCACTAGCGTCGCACATAAACTCAAAAGGCATATTCCAATCCGGAGGTTGTACAATGGGAGCACTCACCAATGCCTTCTTAATCTGCTCAAAGGCTGCAAGACAATCAGGGGTGAAGTCGAATTTGACATCCTTGCATAATAGGGAGGTGAGTGGGCGGGCTAGTTTTGAGAAATCCTTGATGAATCTTCTGTAAAACCCAGCATGACTAAGGAAACTTCGAATGTCCTTTACAGATTTCGGTGGTGGAGGCTTGTCATGACTTGAATCTTAGCTCTGTCAACTTCTATCCCAGCCTCAGAAACCTTGTGCCCAAGAACGATGGCATCCTGAACCATAAAGTAACATTTTTCCCAATTAAGAACCAAGTGTTTCTCTTCACATCTCTGTAACACCTTGCACAAGTTATCAAGACAGCTCTTGAATGATGATCCATACACTGAAAAATCATCCATGAATACCTCCATAAAGTCCTCAATCATGTCTGTGAAGATAGACATCATACACCTCTGAAAAGTGGTTGGAGCATTACATAATCTAAAAGGCATTCTTCGGTAAGCGAATGTGCCGTAAGGACATGTAAAGGTCGTCTTCTTTTGGTCCTCTGGATGTATCGGAATCTGAAAGAAACCTGAGTACCCATCGAGAAAACAATAGTACAAATAACTTGCTAACCTCTCTAACATCTGATCAATAAATGGTAATGGGAAGTGATCTTTCCTAGTGGATGCATTCAACTTCCTGTAGTCAATACACATTCGATGTCCAGTGATTGTCCTAGTAGGGATCAGCTCATCCTTCTCATTTTTCACCACAATTATCCCTCCTTTCTTAGGCACAACATGAACTAGACTGACCCAAGAGCTGTCCGAAATGGCATAGATAATCACTGCTTCCAAGAGCTTCATTACCTCCTTCCTAACCACTTCTTTCAAGTTCGGATTCAGCCTCCTATGATGCTCAATTGAAGATTTTGATTCATCCTCAAGATGAATCCTATGCATGCACAAGTCTGGGGATATACCTGAAATGTCATCAAGAGAATAGCCAAGAGCTTTGCGATACTTGCGCAGCTTGCTCAGCAGTAAGGTGATCTCTGCGTTGTTTAAAGAAACATTAATGATCACTGGATATGTGGAATTCGGACCAAGAAAAACATACCTTAAATCTGCTGGGAGTGGTTTGAGTTCGACCCTAGGAGCCTTCTCCTCACTCCAATCACCAAGCATAGCAGCTTTCTTAGAAGTTTCGGCCAACTCCTCACATGCTCGCAGGTGGTGTCGATCGATACTATCACTTGTATCGCTCGATACTGTTCCTGTTGTGTAGAGCATCTTAGCATATCCAGTAGCAACATCACTCAAATACATCTCCGAATCAGCTGAACAGACCAATGCTCTCTCTAGTGGATCCTCAGGATGCATCTCCAGAAAATACTCTTCAGTTATGTCGCTGAAAGTATCAACGAAGAAAGTCTGCCCATCGATAGTTGGTCTCTTCATCATCTTCTCCATGTTGAAAGTCATAACCAAATCACCAATGTTGAGAGCTATCTTCCCATTCCTGCAATCGATCAAAGCTCCAGCTGTCTCTAAGAATGGCCTTCCCATAATAAGAGGATCCTTGGGCTCTGCATCATATTCCAAGACAATGAAATCAGTTGGGATTAAGCAATTCCCAATCTTAATTGGAACATCTTCGAGCAATCCTTCGGGAAGTCGAACTGAGCGATCAGCAAGTATCAGTGAGATCCTAGTGGACTTGAAGTCTGTCATCCCCATCTGCTGAGCAACTGTGTATGGCATGAGGTTCACACATGAGCCAAGATCACAAAGAGAACGCTCAAATCTTTCTGTGAAGATCGTACAATCCAACACAAAACTCCTTGGATCTGGTAACTTCCCTGGGATCTTGTTGAGCAGAATCGCGCTGCACTCATGAGTAATCATCAAAACTCCTTCCTCAAGGTTCACATTGCTTGATACCATCCTCTTAATATATCTCCTAAAGGCTGTGGAAGTCTTGATAGCATTGACAAAAGGAAGCTCAACAATCAACTTATCCATTATCACCTTGCATCTAGAGTATTCTACATCCTTCTTGATCTTCCTAAGAGGCTTAGGGTAAGGTATCTTAGGCTTGTAAACCCTTTGTTCAATACATTCGGGTTGTTTCTCGACCTCGGGGTTTGTGTTGGTCGACACAAGATTGGTGTCGATCGACACACTTGGCTTTGACACGTCTTGGGAAGATTTTTGGGCTTGTGTCGCTCGACACGGGCTGGTGTCGCTCGACACACGAGGATTTTCTGAATCCTCATCGTCATCTTCCACAAGATCAACGAAATTTCCTGCAATTAGGCTCTTTTTCACTTCTGGATTAACCTCTTTTCCACTCTTCAAGGTGATTGCATGACTGTGTTCCCTCGGATTCTCTGTCTTCCCTGGAAGAAAACCATCTTGCCTTTTCACAGCTCCTGCAGTTTGAGCAACCTGAGTTTCCAGCTTCTTCTGATGAATATTTAGAGCCTCGATTTTTCCATTCAGGTCTATGTACATAGCATCCATCTTCCCATTGAAATCCACTGTCATCTTCTGCTGTCCCTGAAGAATTTGTTCAAGCATAGACTCAACCTTGTTCTCTGGGGTGTTGGGAGGTAGAGGTTGATAAGACGAATTCCCATAGGTTCGGGAGTAGCCACTGCTCTGGAATGGTTTCTGGGCAAATTGATTTGTTCCAAAACCAGTTGGACTGACTTCATACTTGTACCCTCCTCGCTGAGCATTGTTGGTGAAGTTTCGGTTGTTGTTTTGCTGGTATTGATATCTCTGACCTTGAAAACCAGCACCACCAATGTAGTTAACATCTTCCATTTCATCCTCATCGAAATTCTCAACCTCATCAGCAAAATGAACAGCCTTTTTCATCATCTGTTCTTCACCGCCAACCAAGAGAGGAAAGAATACTTAGGCGTGGCCTTCGAGAACCAAATACCCTTTTTCCAATCCATCTTCGATTTGACCTCTCGAATCAGATTCCATGTACCATGCGTTGTGTATTTATCTTTGAATTTGTCCTCCACATAATGCCAAAGCGAGATGTCATCAACCCCCTGTCTTTGTTGCACAGCGATCTGAATCTCTTCTTCAATACGGTTAAAAATGTCAACGCGGTGATTCTTCGCCGGTGGGATTCAAGAACTGATTCCACTGTAACATTACTCGATATGCCCAGATCAATACTTCCGCGAGCTCTTGTGATGTCTCTGAGCCTGCCCAACTTGGACCAGTTATCGTACCAGAACGAGGTTGAACGCCCATTTCGAGTCTCTACCTTATGAACCCGTTTAGCTAATTCCCGATATTTGAGGAGTTTTCGCCACAT
Organism: Eutrema heterophyllum; assembly: GCA_002933915.1. Lineage (NCBI taxonomy): Eukaryota > Viridiplantae > Streptophyta > Magnoliopsida > Brassicales > Brassicaceae > Eutrema > Eutrema heterophyllum. Next base: position 180,473 of record PKMM01020599.1, read on the forward strand.
CCAAGAACCAGATGCTTGACGATCTTGGACTTCCCGGAAACTGTTATTGCGCATCAGAGTCTGCTTCAGCCACATTACCCACATCGAGGGTTGCGAGGAAATAATCCTCCTCACTAGCTTTAGGCAACTTGCTTTGTTTGCGATTTTTAGCGATCTGATTCCTAATCCCCCTTCCTCTTTTAATGTACAAACTTCATTCCAACAAACCTTTGCTTTCCTGGCATTTAGCTCCGGGCCAGACCAAAGGAAAGCTGCACATAATTTATCGATCTCCTCTATGAAGCGATTCGGAAGCCGAAAAGCATGTATCCAACAGTTTGTTATGCTTGCTATAACCGATTTCAGAAGCAGCAATCTGCCTGCAAAAGATAAATGACAGGCTGTCCAGGAGCTAATTCGACCTCTGATTTTTTCCAGGAGAGGCAAGTAATCACTCGATGTCATTCGTTTCGTAAAATGTGGCAAACCCAAGTAACGTATAGGTAGCTGACCCACCGCGAAAGGAAACCGATCAAGAATATCCTGGCGATGATGATCCGAGATTCCAGCGAGGTAAAGCGTTGATTTTTCCAAACTGATCTTGAGACCCGGAATCAAAGCAAACTCATCAAAAATCTTGATAATTCCCTCGATAGACCACTTTTGCCCATCCACGAAGATCATCACATCATCAGCATAACATAAATGCGTCAAGTTGATAACTTTGCATTTTGGATGGTAGCCAATTCTCCTCTCCGTCGCGGCTTTATCGATGAGTTTAGACAGGAGAATCATACAAATGACAAAGAGATAAGGAGAAAATACACATCCTTGCCGAAGTCCTCGTTTACTCTTAAAAACCTGGACAATTCCCCATTAACCTGAACCAAAAAAGATGCCGTCGAAACACATAACTTTATCCAATGAATAAAATCCTTCGGGAAGTTGAGAGCTGCTAGCGTGTTCCATAGAAAACTCCATTGCACCGAATCAAAAGTTTTTAAGATGTCTATTTTCATCGCATAGCGCGACGATATAGTCTCCTTGTGATAACCCTTAACCAACTCCGTAGCAAGAAGGACGATCTCCATTAGAAGCCTCTCTTTCACAAACGCGGATTGGTTGAGCCCAATGAATTTCGGAAGTAGACATTTTAGCCGGTTTGCTATGATTTTAGAAATCACTTTGTACATGACGTTGCAGCACGAGATCAGACGGTAATCCTTGAAAGACTTGATTGTCGTAGTAAAATCCGAACCGACAATAGGCCATGCTGCCTTGAAAAATTCACTCGTATACCCGTCTGGACCCGGTGATTTACTACTTGGCATCGCAAATAGCGTTTTCTGTATTTCATCATCTGTCACATTCATAAGCAGCCCGTTTCGATCTATCTCCGAGTAGCAATAATCAAGAATTTCTTCAAGCCTTTCTATAGAGATTCCCTCAAAATCGGTTGGGTTATGAGTAAGAAATTCACGGAAGATCCTCTCAGCCTCATTCTTAATATCTTCTCTGTTCGTAAGCACAACGCCATTCATATCCGCAACCTCTCAAATTGTGTTCTTCATCTTTCTCACTTGACAAAAGTTGTGGAAAAAAACATTGTTCTGATCCCCTACATTCAACCAAGGTACCTTAGATGTTTGATTTAAGAACTGTTCCTCGAGCTCAGCCAAACGGTGCCATTTATCGTACGCCTCAGTTTCTGCAATTAGCTTAGCCGGCTACGGATCAGCTAGTGTCGCAGCTTGCCTTGTACCGTTGATAATTGGCACCAAAAAATTACATATATATATATACGGTGGTAATATTATAAATGAATAGTGTGTTTTATCGCGTGTGATTTTTTTAAATAACATATAATATAATATGATATATTTTAAAATCACGAACGAATGAATTCTATGCTATTTTGAAAAAATCATGTGCGATGTATAAAAATATCACCTACTAATTTTTTTTAAAAATACTAAACGATGGATATTACTTAAAAATCATTGGGATGGTCGTCGTAAACCGGAATACTCATTTGGCCTGCCGTGACAGTAATTTTATTTTGACTCCACCGCCAAAGACCGCACTCATTCTCTCTCTTGTGGTCGATTCTAACGATATAAAATACTGTTCCTGTCACACTCTTCTCGTGCCTTTTCTTCAATTACCTCTTCAAAATCTCCATTAAATTCTTACTTCAAAACTAATTATTTTTCTACAAATTAAACAAAAATGGGAAACTGTCAAGCAGTGGACACAGCAAGAATCGTGATACAACACCCAAATGGCAAAGAAGAAAAGCTAAGTTGTCCAGTTTCTGCTAGTTATGTGATGAAGATGAACCCTGGCCATTGTGTTTCTCTTCTCATCTCGACCACCGCTCTCCCCGCCGCCTCTTCCGGCCATGGAGGACCTCTTAGGGTCACGAGGATCAAGCTCCTTCGTCCCACTGAGATGCTTGTTCTCGGCAACGTCTATAGACTCATTACCACCAAAGGTATACTCCAAACTCTATATTGTTGTATCTGATTTCATATTCAACTCTATCTTCTAATTGGAATAGAAATATCCTCAAGTCTTTTATCAAAACAAAAAAAACTAGGCTTATTAAGTCTTCGTTTTGTAAACCAGTTTCTATAAAAAAAAGTCTTTTTTGTATAAATATGTTACTCTCTTTTGATTGAGATTTCGATTTTTCAATATATAGTATTTGTATAAGCCAGCTCCAATTTTTATATCAAACTTATATTTATGTTTAGCCTTTTTTTAATATAAAATATAGATTTATATCAGAAAAATATCAGTTTAAGTGATTTTGGAATCTGTGTGAGTGTCCAATTATATATATACGCTCTCATGCGTACATTTCTTACTTTGGTTTTTGGATGGGGTCTAATCTACAAATTCTGAAACTTCTGGGGTGAAATTCAGAGGTTATGAAAGGTTTAATGGCTAAGAAATGTTCTGAGTTGAAAAGAGAAGTCAATGTGTCGGAAGATAGGCTAGAGATGGTGAAAGCAATAAGCTCTACTAAGCTTGACAATGAAGATCAGGTAATTTGTGGTAATTAAGATTTATATTTTTTAATAATGATTTAGCGAATGAAAGTAGTGAGAATTGGTTTTTACTGAGTTGAAAAACGTCTATAGCTGCAGAAGAAGAAGAAAGAGAAAGAGAGGCCATCAGGAATCTCAAGATCATGGCAGCCTTCTCTAAAAAGCATATCGGAAGGAGGTTCAAGCTGAGTAAATTCTAAGGCTTTGGGGGGAAATTTAAGAGAACATTTGAAATATGAGGGTCTAGTTTGGAAAATAGAAAAGGCCAGTTACAAAAGCTGGGTCCCTTGTAATGTGTGAAAAAAAATTGAAAAGTAATCATTCATATCTTTTGACCACAGACTCGAGTTCTCCGAATAATTTATACAGAATTCGTCTGACAATGCGCGGTACAAGCTTCAACGAAAGAATCGAGCGTGCTATGAGCTGATCATTTACTAGATAATTGAAATATTTTACGTATAAGTTATCGGTGGTGAGTTCCACCCCTTTCGGTTTAACCCAGTTTGAACCGAGATCGGTTCAATTGATCTTGGTCTACGACGGTTCAGATTCGGAGGAGATTTAACCCACAATCACAATTACCGGCCTCATGACCCATTAAGCTCGATTCATTACAGTCGGAACCGACTTCCAAGATTTACAGAAAATTTTCTAATCTCGAAAAAAAAAAAGGAAATTTATGCCGAGGAAAAAAGATATGTGCCATTATCCGAATCCGAGAAAGAAAATGAAATTGTCAAAGTCTGATCGACATATGAATCTTATAAATAGGGAAGACCCTCTTTATTCAAGAGGATCTTGAAATCAACCCGCAACTCGCGAAACCTAAGAGATTGAAAGTTCCGACTTAACAGCTTTTAGTTTTCTAATTCTCAGCTTTCCGATTAAGTCCGTCAACCTCCGACTACTTAATCGATCTTTTAGTTCGTCGAGCTAAACTTAATAAAACAATATTTCAATCCAATTGGACTGTTACATAAGTTTTTAAGCGTTTTCAAAAGTGGAGAATTTAAGCCGTTACACGCTCGATGTTTCCATTCCATAGTAGTCCAAAACGGGAATACAAATACTTGAAGCAAACATTGCCACGTGTTCGCCTCAGGACTATCAATTAACGCCTTCGATTTTGTTTAGATAACCACACATAACAAGAAGCAAAGAGAAAACAAAAAGAAAAAAAAAAGTCAGATTCCATTAAAGGGCAAAAATTTAAATCACCGACGAAACCACTTTGCTTTCGAAAATTGAAAGAAAAAGACACAAAAATGGCAACGAGAGGAGCTGCTGCTGCTGCGTGCGTAATATGGAAGCACCGAAGAAGAAACCTTTCTCTTCGATCACTATCATCGCACCAATTCAATCCTCAAATAATCCCAAAAGGTACAAATTTCTTATAAAATTTCTGTTGTCAGATCGATGTTTATACATGATTTGCTTTGTAGGGTTTAGATTTCAAATTAGGGAAATACAAGGAGCAAGTACTGATCCAGTTGCACAATTGAAGAACAACGAGGAGCCAAAACCAAATCCAAAACCAAAACCTCAGGATTGGAAAATCAAAATGCTTTACGATGGAGATTGCCCTCTCTGTATGCGTGAGGTCTTACAATAACAAAACCTCAATTTCAAATTGTTCATAACGAAATTTGATCACAGTTTTTTGAAACTGAATTGTTCTGTTTTAAAAGGTTAATATGCTTATGGAAAGAAATGAGAAACATGGAACTATAAAGTTTGTCGACATAAGCTCCAATGATTATTCTCCAGAAGATAATCAAGGGCTAGATTACAAAACAGTAAATTGTCTATTTTAACCTGCTTCAATTTGTATCATCCTCTGTTTCAAATGTTGCGGTTCGATTTGATCAAGATACTTGTTAGGTAATGGGACAAATCCATGCTATTCAGTCTGATGGAAATGTGGTAACTGGTGTTGAGGTAAGCTTATTGCATCATTGTTTAGCCTTAGTCCAATATATATTATCTTCATGTTTTCGGTGGAACATTTTCAGGCATTTAGGAGATTGTATGAAGAGGTTGGGCTTGGATGGGTTTACACTATCACCAAATTTGAACCAGTAAGCCTCTCTCTTTCTCTCTTTCTCTCCTAATGATCTCTTGCAAGATCGAATCCACGAGAAGCTTTCGCTTTCTATTGTGTCGACTTCTGCGTTCATGGATAACACATGATTACTTGCAGATAGGTAAGGTAGCTGATGCTGTGTATGATTTCTGGGCTAAATATCGACTTCAAGTCACAGGTATATGAAATGACTTTAATATGTTTATACTTTTGTCGAGATTGTTTGGTTATATGTGCGTTAAAACTCGATATCTTTGCTGATTAGGGCGGCCATCTATAGAAGCTATTCTTGAAGCAAGAAAGAAAAATAAGGTATGGAGAAAGAAACCTCACAAAAGTGAAACATTCCTTTTATCGTTTTTAGCAATCTTTACTCTGAAAAAACGATCAACGGTATAATTGTGTTGACAGGTAGAGACATGTGGTGATAGCAAGGCGTGCAAGATGTGATTTTTTTTCACATGATACTCTTGAATTTACAAATACCAAAACCAGTTTGGAGTTACATATTCTTCTTTATCAGCTTTATGTGAGTGAGCGTTTGTATGTATATAATACAGGCCCGTTACATATTTTACCCAGATCATCCTTCGGGTATACATGAACACTCGAAATCGACATAGTTCGGAAACTATATGTTTTATTGAAACTGTAGAGTTTTCTTGTTGGCATTGTAGTTGTAAAGGTTAACGGATTTTTACTTATGTTATTAAAATAGTTGTGTTTTAAACCATGAAATATTTTGGTTATCTCCTTGGCGCAAATTTTTTTGAAAAATATTAGATTGGCAGTACTTCGTCGAAGTGTAGCTCGAAACACAAAAGAAAAACGATTTCGCCACAATGAATTCTTTTACCAGTGCAACGGTCTAAATAGGTGGCAACCAGTTGTCCAATAGCCAATTGGTGACAAGCCTTTCATGTGCGTGAGAGGTCATATACTCAGCGTTGATAGCTCAACTAGTAAACCAGTTGGTTACCCAAAGGATAGTGTTTTCATGATCCTAAGTTCGCGCTCTGGCGACGAATAGGGGACTTTAATATCCACTTAGAGCTCTTATAGTCCCCGGGCTAAGCCGACTATGGACATTGGCTTGAAACTCCTATTTAAACAAAACTGATATGACGACCAAAGTAGTGAGTGTATCATTATTTCTACTACTATTGTTGATGCGTTTTGCTCACCTCAACGGTATTTTCTTGTTTAGAAGCTGAAGCACAATGGCTATATCACTAGCTCACATCTTCCATCATGAGCTTTTGATAGACATCGGCTAACAAGCCCTCGTTAATCAGATCAACTAGCTTGATTTGCGTCCCACACTACAACCCAAACTTTCCTGACCTGCAGAAAAAGGAGAGGGGGTGATATAAACTTGGAATCCACCAAAACTTATAACATGCAAAAACAAAGGCTTAGCAGCTTGTGTGTGGATAGATGGAAGGATGAGATGAAACTAAGTGCCATAGATGAGTCTGGTTGAATATAACCGGATTATGTCGCTAGGTACACCGAAACAGTAATCGAATTAATTGTTACGGTTTGGTCACATAACCTATGTTTGTTGGTTTATTTCACCATACAAATCCATTTTTTTGTGAGGGTACTTGTACATTAATTTGGTTGAGACGTGTGGACATGTACAGATCTATACTTGGTGTAGTTCACAAACATTTTTTTTGTTAAAAAAATTGGGTCTACTCGTGTCGTCTAACCAGACAATACACCGGAACAGTAACCAGATTGATGGTTATGATGTTGATCATATATAACCTATGTTTGTTGGTGCATGTCATCATGCAAATTCATTTATTGGTGTAGGTACGAGTACATTATTTTAGTTGTGATGTGTAGCCATACAACATACTATACTTGGTGTAACTGTCAATCATTTTTCCCCAAATCTTGTACATCTTGACTTCAAGTACAAGGTAACCCAATTGAAGAGCATGGTTTCTACCGAGTAGAGACATTATCTCTACGTGACGGCAACAACTCGAATCCTATATATGGAGGTCCATATGGTTCTCTCAGAGCTACAACCTCGTTCACTAGGGTAAGAATGCTTTTCCAATTGTTTTTTTGTGTTGATTTATACAAGTGAACCAACATATTCTTATGTAGATCATTAGAAGGCGTGTCGAGCTCGCTTATGACCTCTCAACTCCCTCCTCTCGCTTCTTTCACATAGACGCTCCGATGTGAGGTTTACCAACCCATGAACCACCACAACAACCATTTTTGTCTTGCCCTCACCACCGGTCTTGGAATTCCAATTAAGGCAAGGAAAGCCAGAAGCATATCAAGAAAATACATTTCCTCATCTTCAAGATCCTTCTTGTAGTATCTAGAAGATATAAAATATATAAGTTGGTGTGGGGTTGGACGATTTCCACAAAACGCCACTTTCTCTTACCCGTTGTTTAGAGTGGAACTCGATTCACCTTGATCATTAAGGTAATCTCCTACGTTCAAATTTGTGATCTATCTTTCGATTAATATGGTAAAGTATAGAACATGTGCAAAAGTTGGACCATTTTGATTGTAAGTTTTGTTGGGATTATTTTAAACAATCCACTAAAGTATGTCAGTTTTTGAATAATAAGAACATAAGCGGAAGCGTACCTTTGGATCCATTGCGTAGGTTCTGAATTTGGGAATTGTTCTTCCAAAACAAACCCTGAATAGCCTTAGGTCTCTGGTGATGGGGATGCAGAGAAATTCTTAGTTCTTATTAGGATTGATTTGGGGACCATAACCCTTCTATTTATATAGAAACAATTTCTAATTCGGCCTCTCATCAAATTAGAAATTACCGAATGTATCCACACATTAAATTTTCATAACATTTATGCTCCAAGTCATTTACTTTATACCAAAGTGACCACATTAGTGTTGGCTATTTTAAATAATGACCCTAACACATTGATTAATACATGTGTGACCCCTAAATGATTCTTACAATCTCCCACTGGGTCATATATGTATCCTGAAAATGTGATAGACTTTATGAGCTCAAAATTGTCATTATATATCAGGGCATAAACAATCTCGTCCATTGACTATAACAACATAGAATCATGGCGGTCTTTGTTATATCAATAATAACTAAACCTTCCATGGTCACTGAAATCAATATAGCCAAATGACATAGATCAATTATGAAAAGTGTGGCATGAAAAACACATGAAAAGTGATCAATACATGTCGATTTTCAACTGGTCATACTCTATTGAGATCCTTTAACTTTATTATAGAGTAAAATGAAAACTTTATTTATGATCAGAAAATGTGCATAAATACAACCAAAGAACATATAACCAAAAAACCGAATGACAAACTCCCACTAATCCAAATGATCCTCAAACACTGAAACACCCATTTGAGCAATATGCTCATGAAAGACCTTCGGTGGAATACCTTTAGTGAGAGGATCTGCTATCATGGAGTTTGTCCCTAAGTGTTCTATGGAAATCTCTCCACTTTGTACTCTCTCCTGAACAACCAGGAACTTAATTTCAATAAACTTGGACTTTGTCGCGCTCCTATTTTTGTTGGAGTACTGAACCACTGATTTATTGTCACAATACAACTTTAGTGGTCTTTCAATTCCTTCAAGAATTCGCAGCCCAGTGACAAAATCTTCAGCCAAAGTCCAGGATTGGATGCCTCAAAAACTGCTACAAATTCTACCGCCATTGTGGAGGAAGCTACGAGTGATTGTTTCGCACTACGCCAAGAAATAGCTCCACCGGCCAACAGAAAAACAAAACCTAATGTAGAATTTCTACTATCTTGACATTCAGCAAAATCAGAATCAGAATATCCAATGATCTCCAAGTTATTGAATCTCTGATATGTGAGCATATAGTCCTTTGTTCTCTGCAGGTACCTCATGACCCTTTTGGCTGCTTTCCAATGGTCCAAACTTGGATTACTTAAGTATCTTCCCAAAACTCCAACAATGTACGCTAACGCGTACAAACTTGAGAATACATCAGACTCCCTACAGCCGACGCATAAGGAATCTTGCATCTCTTGAATTTCTAAATTTCCTTTAGGGCACTGACTGAGACAAAATTTGTCTCCTTTAGCGACTGGGGTGTCACCTGGTTTGTAATCATGCATGCCAAATCTCTTGAGTACTTTACCGATATAGCTCTTTTGAGACAATCCAAGAATTCCTCGAGTTCGATCTCGATGAATCTGGATTCCTAATACAAAAAATGCTTCACCAAGATCTTTCATCTCAAAATTTTCCTTAAGAAATTTCTTGGTCTCATGCAGCATGCCTATATCGTTAGTGCTAGTAGTATGTCATCAACATACAATACCAGAAAAATGCATTTACTCCCACTAAATTTCTGATACACACAATCTTCAACCAAATTCACCTCAAAACCAAAGGAGGTGATTACGTCATGAAACTTGTGGTACCATTGACGAGAAGCTTGTTTTAGTCCATAAATGGATTTATTTAACTTGCATACCATCTTCTTTGAATCACCTAATACAAAGTTTTCTGGTTGCTCCATATAAATCGTCTCATCAATGTTCCCATTGAGAAACGATGTCTTGACATCCATCTGATGAAGCTCTAAGTCATAATGTGCAACAAGGGCCATGATTGTCCTAAAAGAATCCTTTGATGAGACTGGAGAAAAGGTTTCTTTGTAGTCAATCCCTTCTTTCTGAGTATAGCCTTTAGCTACTAGACGAGCCTTATACCTTTCCACATTACCACTTGAATCCATTTTAGTCTTAAATATCCATTTGCAACCAATGGGTTTTTTTCCTTCTGGTAATTGGACAAGGTCTCAAACCTTATTGTCTAGCATTGACTGATACTCTTCTTCACTAGCTTTGACCCACTTATCTGAATTGGAACTACTTATGGCCTCACGGAAGTTGATAGGATCATCTTCCAGCTGAGTTTGATTTTCCTCTTGTTCCATAAGATACACTATGTAATCATTCGGAATAGCGCTTCTCCTTTCTCTAGTGGATCGCCGCAAAGGCACTTGTTCTTGTTGCACCAGTTCCTGAGGATTTTGAATTTGACCTTCATGTTCGATAACATTGTCATCTTCATTTTGAGGAAGGATTTATGTATCAACTTGAGGTTCCAAATTTGCTTTATCCAAAGCAACTATATGAATCAGTATAGAGCATGAATCCGATTTTTCCTCAAAAATGATGTCTTTAACTTCATTTCTCCCCCCCAAATTCAACATCCTCAAAGAATGTAGCTGTTCTCGTCTCAAAAATATTCTTCTTTATGGGATCATAAAACTTATAGCCCCTAGATTGCTCAGAATAACCAACAAAGTAACTGCTCACAGTTCTGGAGTCTAATTTCTTCTCAAACGGCCTATAAGGCCGAGCCTCAGCTGGACATCCCCAAATGTGAAAATGCTTTAGACTAGGTTTTCTGCCAGTCCAAAGCTCATAAGGTGTTTTTGCAGTTGCTTTAGTTGGCACTTTATTAAGAATGTAAGCTGCAGTCTTTAGTGCCTCTCCCCAGAGTGATTCAGGTAAGGTGGAATGACTGATCATACTCCTCACCATATCCTTAAGAGTGCGGTTGCGTCTTTCTAACACACCATTCATGCTGGGAGACCCAGGCATGGTATATTGTGGGACAATTCCACACTCCTCTAGATACCTGGCAAATGGTCCTAGACGTTGTTCACCTAAACCGTTATACCGACCGTAATATTCACCACCACGATAAGATCTGACACACTTTATACTTCGCTCAAGTTGGTTCTCAACTTCAACCTTAAACTTCTTGAACACGTCCATAAACTCTGACTTTTCATGAATAAGAAATAAGTATGCATATCGAGAGAAATCGTCTATGAAAGATATAAAGTATTGTTGACTGTTCCAAGATGCCGTAGGGAATGGTCCACAAATATTTGTATGTATCACCTCAAGAACTTCCGTAGCTCAGTATGTACCTAATTTCTTTTGTTTAGTCTGTTTTCCTTGAATGCAATCCACACAGACATCACAATTTGTGAAGTCAAGAGAACCCAATATACCATCTGACACAAGTCGCTCAATTCTATTTCTAGAGATGTGACCTAAGCGTTTGTGTCACAGAGTTCCTGAACTTGCAATTTCGAATTTACGTTTAGTACCCCTTGATTCAACACTTAAACTTTCATCGTGAGAAGTTAGAGTGTCAAGCATATAAAGACTATGATTATCCATAAGTGTACCAGTTCCAATTAAAACTGAATTTAAAGACATAGTCGCTTTTCCATGCTCAGTTAAACAAGAATAACCAGATTTGTCTAAATAAGGACCAAAAACCAAATTCCGTCTAAATGACGGCACCACGAATGTGTCTTTCAAATCCAAAAATTGACCAGTACTAAACAACAATCTGAAATGCGCAATTGCCTCCACAACTCTCGGTTTTCCATCAGCCACATGAATGAGTCTTTCAGCATCAGTTGGTTTTCGAAAGCTCAGACAACCATGCAGTGAAACACTGATGTTAGTAGTTGCAACGGAGTCTAACCACCAAGTATTTCTGGGTACTTCAACTAAGTTCACCTCAGAACAGACCATAGCAAAAGAAATGCCCTTATTTTCACACAATGTGTGACACCTTTGGCACTCTTTCTCCATATGTCCATGTTCTTTACAAAAGAAACAGATATCTTCAACCTTAGTTTGTTCCTTTTGGATTGGACCTTTAGCAGCAACATTCTTAACAACCTCAGTTTTCCTTCTTTTGCCCTTATCCCTAGAGATGTTTACCATATGATCGCCTTCAAAAGGCAAATCCATCTCCCATTCATCAAAGCTGGAACGAGCAAGAGCTGGAACTGAACCCAAGTTTGCAGATACTCGCTGAAAAAAGAGAACAATCTTTAGTTACTCACTACTTAACTGAATTAAATCAATAATAAATTATAAACGATTGTGCAACCCATCTCAAGATACCAAATGCAACATTAATATCAAGTCTTTGGACAGTAATATTAACTGCTAACGGTACTCTTGTTGTAATGATCGAACATTGACAATAATGCATGGTAAACAATAAACCTATCTTTGGATCGATTTATTATTCACATGGTTTAATCCTAATAATTGTCACACCTTCATCATCACAAGTATGTATGTAATTCGGCCAAATACAAACCTACATTTGGGTCGATTTAATATTTGCATGAATATACATACACACAACATTTAATATTTTTCATGAAAAAATATCCACAAGAGAGGTTACTTTGGCAACATCTTGCATCAATTAATCCAATTCAAATATTAAACTTGCACAATCAAATTTATTTATGGATTAGAAAACTTGATTTATTCTTGCTCATACATATATCTATAGTTTGGGGGGTCCTTATGCAAGAATAGCAAAGCGGCAGAATGGACCGCGCCGAACAAATCTAGAGTTCAAACCCAACCAACGACAAATTTTCTGAATAATCGTTGATACTTGATGGACCATAGCTTTCTCTTTCCAACGATTTAGGCTCTGCGTCAATTAATTAAATTTTTTTTTTTTTTGGCTCAACCTCAACAAAAGATTCACGTAGAATTTGGGCTCACCTAATATGANTAAATTTTTTTTTTTTGGCTCAACCTCAACAAAAGATTCACGTAGAATTTGGGCTCACCTAATATGAAACTTGCGTTTCATTAAGATTAAAAATCTTCTTCAACCTGGGTTTCGACACCAAAAGAAACCCTAAACCCGATGAACACAGCCGCCAAAGACGGATGAATCCAGTTCCGAAAATTGCTCAGTATTTTTCGAAAATATTATCCCTCAGATCCGGAAAATATAACCTCATGAACAAAACGATTAAATCTGAATTTCTTAGAAACTTTATTTTCTAAGACGGCAAAAAATTAAGAATCTGAATCCTAAAGATTGCTCAGAAACATCCCGAAAAAATAATTTTTCAGATAACTAAACCTTACGAGCAACGACCGTATGATTGAATCTCCTTAAACATTATCAAAGATCTAAGATCAAAATGCATATAATTCAGATCTAACATCAAAACTTAAAACCACGTATTCCAGAATACTTAATCTAAACATAACTTCAACGAAAAATCAGATTCAATAATCTCAATTTTTCACAAATTAATAAATCCGAATTTATTCGTAAAATAACCGGATTATCAAACAGAAACTGAACATGATGCTCTGATACCAATTGTTGGGATTATTTTAAACAATCCACTAAAGTATGCCAGTTTCTGAATAATAAGAACATAAGCGGAAGCGTACCTTTGGATCCATTGCGTAGGTTCTGAATTTGGGAATGGTTCTTCCAAAACAAACCCTGAATAGCCTTAGGTCTCTGGTGATGAGGATGCAGAGAAATTCTTAGTTCTTGTTAGGGTTGCTTTGGGGACCATAACCCTTCTATTTATATAGAAACAATTTCTAATTCGGCCCCTCGTCAAATTAGAAATTACCGAATGTATCCACACATTAAATTTTCATAACATTTATGCTCCAAGTCATTTACTTTATACCAAAGTGACCACATTAGTGTTGACTACTTTAAATAATGACCCTAACACATTGATTAATACATGTGTGACCCCTAAATGATTCTTACAAGTTTTCTCACTTGTTATTCATCCCTGATTGTTATAGATTTTCATAAATTGTTTATTTGTAATTTTAAAAAAAAAATAGTGGAAGATTACCAAACATGCATTAAATAACAAAACATTAAATATTTCTGATATATCATGATTTTTACCCTTTTTTGACCATGATATAGGTATTGTTTTTAGAGTCTTTCTAGTGTTTTTGTAGTCTTTTAGTGTCTGTTCAGGTTTTAGGCACGTTTGGAGCATAATTGGAGATATTGAAACAGTTTGGAGCATTTTGGAGCTGATGGTCGATTTCATAGTCCTTGTGTCGATCGACACCACTTGGTATCGATCGACACCGACTGCAGGAAAAGAAAGACACGTGATTTTTGAGAATCTGAAGAAACTGCACTTTGGTCCATAAGACTTTAATAATTACAAGAAGCCCCAAAACGTGTTTTAGCGTTATAATTAGGTTTTTCAGCCACTTTTAGAAAAGGAAAGCTTTATTGGATTCTTCAGACTTTGAGAGAGATTTGTTACAGGGTTTTTGGGACGATTCTGAACCCCTTTGTTTCTTATTGATTTCTTCTATGCAATTCTATTCATCTATGATTTCTGTTCCATTAATCATGTCTGAGTAGATCCACTTTAGGTTTAGGGTTTTCTCATAAAGGATTTCATTGAGTGCTGGTAATTGATTGGTTAGGATTCATAATCTGAATTAGTTATTCACTTTAGGTTGTTCTCAAAACTAATTCTAGGTTGACGAATCTGGAACTTAGATCTTAGGTTAATCGATTAGGCACGACAGTGCAATTGATAATTTGACAGAACTTAGGGTGAGCAAAATAGCTATCCGCAAAGAGATTTGGTTTAGTTGTTTTGTGAACATATCAAACCTGAAATTTAAAGCTGGTTTAGATCTTTAGGATTTGCAAAGAGATTTGAGATTATGGGATTTAGATTTAAATAATTCTCGCAACGACAGTTGGTTAATTATAGCTTAGTGATTTGAGTTCAAGAACCGTGCATAACCTGAATCCTGACTGATTGGTTATCTGCATTCTCTGATTTCTTGAGAAACACCATGGGCTTATATTCTCTTCATCGAATTTAATCAATTCTTTTATTGTTTATTGCTTTCTGTTTCAACTGAATTGCTTAGCTTAATTCGAAACTAATTGATATATTGTGTGATTTTCTTGAGTCTTTGTGGTTCGACCCTACTATACTGCAGCTACAGCTTTAGTACTTTTAAGGTATTACATTTTGAGCTTATCAAAATTTAGCGCCGTTGCCGGGGACTCTTAATTCGCCATTAGATTTTTAGTTAAGAATTTCGACTAAGTTCGACGGTGTCGATCGATACCCAACTGGTGTCGGTCGATACTCGTCGTATTTTTATTTTATTTTTGTTACTTATGTGCCTTGTCTTTTGTGTTTCAGGTGTATGCCTACTCGTGAAACCAGGAGGAACAAGAGCACTCAGCTAGTTAATATTTCCAACAAGGAGCTAGCAGATTTGGAATGCACAAAAAGGAAAACAAAGAAGCCTGCAGAGATGAACAATCCAGTGGTTTTGGTTCGTGATGATGTTGGAACTTTGAGAGACCAAGAGGGTTATTTGTGCAATGAGAGGGGGCAACGACTTGATGGAGATGGAAACATCATTGTCCCTCCAGCTGTTGTGAATGTTGGGAATGATGTGGTTGATCGTGGTAGGACAATTGGTGAGTACAACATGTCTGATCAGTTCTATGTCAATCGATCAGCGATTCGCCCTCATGCTTTTCAGAGGAATGACTTTGAGCTGAAACATGCATACTACACTCTTGTGGGCCAGCACCCTTTTCATGGTCTTCCTCATGAACACCCCATGGATCACATTGAGAGGTTTGAGGACTTGGTTACTAGAATTAAGTACAATGGAGTGTCCAACGATTACCTCCTCTGTAAGCTCTTCCCATACTCTCTTGGTGGAGATGCAGCTTATTGGCTTAAGCAGTTGCCGCCTGGATCACTGACCACCTGAGAGGAGACTAAGAAGGCATTCTTGAACAAGATCCGAGGAGCTTAGGAATAAGATCTCTCAATTTTCTCAAGGAGCGACTGAGGCATTTAAGGCTGCTTGGATCAGATTCAGATCATATCAGAGAGATTATCCACATCACGGGTTCACTAAGGTTCAGTTGCTGGGTATTTTCTTCAGAGGGATTGATTGGAGGTATCAAATGACCTTAGATGTTGCGAGCAATGGAAATTTCAACACCAGGTATCCTGACGATGCTTATGTGCTTATTGAGAACTTGGCGTCTAGCAATAGCACCAAGAATGCAGACTTTGAGCGGAAGAAGCAGGCTGGGAATTTGGATGGATCGCAAATTGCTGAGGTTAAAGCCTAGCTGGATTCAGTGCACAATCTCCTGATGGGTAAGACGAAGAAGGCTGTACACTTTGCTGATGAGGTCAAAAATTTCGAAAAAGATGAAGTGGAAGACGTTAACTACATTGGTGGTGCTGGTTTTCAAGGTCAGAGATTTCAATACCAGCAGAACAACAAACCAGTTGGTTTTGTGATATGCCAGTATCTACAGAAACCACTCCAGAGCAGCGACTACACTCGATCCTATGGGAACTCGTCCTACCAATCTCTACCACCCAAAACTCCTGAAAGCAAGGTTGAATCTATGCTTGAACAGATTCTTAAGGGACAGCAGCAGATGACAATGGATTTTAATGGGAAGATGGATGCCATGTAGACATATCTGAATGGGAAAATCGAGGCTCTCAACATTCATCAGAAGATGCTGGAAACTCAAATAGCTCAGACTGCAGCAGCTGTCAAGGGAAAGATGGTTCATGCACAGAATGAACACGTCAATGCAATCACCATAAGAGGTGATTTTGAACCTGATATGTCAGTGTCGACCGACACCACTACTGGTGTCGATCGACACCAACCTGAAGTTTCGACAGAGAAGCCTTGTATCGATCGACACCCCTCGCAGATTGAGCCAGAAACTGTGAAAACACCCAAGATTGTGTAGGAAAGGGTTTACAAGCCTAAGGTGCCATATCTTATACCACCTAGACACCTCAGAGGCCCCATCTCTGCAAAGAAGTTGCTCGGTTTTGAGAAGATGGTAAGGAGGATTTCCCATACGTTGTCTTTTGAAGAAGCTTTGGAATACCGCCATTTGCTTAGTCACTTCCGAGATTGCAGAGAAACTCTAGAGGAGATCCATGCATTCTTCATCAAGGCAAGAAGCACCCCACCATTGAAGCAGTTGACTAAGAGAGAAGACCCACAAAAATTTTCGGTTCCATGCTCTATCTCTGGAGTTGAATTCAAAGAGTCTCTCGTTGATTCAGGGTCTAGCGTAAATGTCATGTCAAGGGAAATTGCAGAGAGATTGAGAATTGCTATGAGATCTCCTAAGATGACTCTCACATTCGCGAACTCGTCCACCTCAGTCCCATATGGTACAATTCCTTATTTGCTTGTTAAAGTAGGAGATTGTTTGGTTCTTACTGATTTTCAGGTTATGGAGATGAGTGAAAGGTCTAATGTGCCTTTGATTCTTAGAAGACCGTTCATGGCTACAGTTGGTGCAGTTATAGACACGCCCAGTAAGAGAATCTCGTTCTCATACATTGACAAAGAGGTCTCCTACAAAGCCATTCCTTCTGGAGGAGCTCCCAAACATGTCCAAAGTATCACCGTTGCTACATGAGAGACGTTGATGGTTGACCTTTTGGATGAGCCATATGATGAGCCAAATGTCATAGACGTTTTAGATGGTCCTTCTATCATCACCAAGAAAGACATCAAAAAGGCTAAGGCAAAAAACGAGATGAAGAACAAAAGAGTCGAGAGTGCTACCCATGTGACTCTAACCCCTCAGAAGTGTGATGAAGATTCGATTGAATATGAGGTGAACTGCAAGGGAACTTCGAAACCATTCTCTAAGGTTAGAGCTATTCTCACTTCAGAGTTGAAAGAGAAAGGAAAGGATGTTGTGAAGGGTATGTTGAGCAGAATTCTGAAGCTGGAGATGTCTAGTTGTAGAACTTGCCTGGGAGTAAGTTCTCAATTTTCTCCTGACTGATCACCTGAGCCAAAGTCAAGCTAGTGACGTAAAACAAGCGCTTGGTGGGAGGCAACCCACTGGTGAGTCTGTATATAAGTTTTTTATTTTTGTCATTTTATTCGTTTTTGTGTCTTGTGTCTTTGTGTGAATCAGATGAACAGGTGCTGTGTCGACCGATACCATTCTGGTATCGATCGACACAAGGAGGAGCAGAGATTGCATCGACCCATGATCCGAGTATCGATCGATACCAGTAACGGTATCGGTCAATCCATTCTGGTATCGATCGACACAAGGAGGAGCAGAGATTGCATCGACCCATGATCCGAGTATCGATCGATACCAGTAACGGTATCGGTCAATACCCCACGCGCAGGTAAGTTACAGGGTTTTTGGGAGACGATTCTGAACCCCTTTGTTTCTTATTGATTTCTTCTATGCAATTCTATTCATCTATGATTTCTGTTCCATTAATCATGTCTGAGTAGATCCAATTTAGGTTTAGGGTTTTCTCATAAAGGATTTCATTGAGTGCTGGTAATTGATTGGTTAGGATTCATAATCTGAATTAGTTATTCACCTTAGGTTGTTCTCAAAACTAATTCTAGGTTGACGAATCTGGAACTTAGATCTTAGGTTAATGGATTAGGCACGACAGTGCAATTGATAATCTGACAGAACTTAGGGTGAGCAAAATAGCTATCCGCAAAGAGATTTGGTTTAGTTGTTTTGTGAACATATCAAACCTGAAATTTAAAACTGGTTTAGATCTTTAGGATTTGCAAAGAGATTTGGGATTTTGGGATTTAGATTTAGATAATTCTCGCAATGACAGTTGGTTAATTATAGCTTAGTGATTTGAGTTCAAGAACCGTGCATAATCTGAATCCTGAGTGATTGGTTATCTGCATTCTCTGATTTCCTGAGAAACATCATGGGCCTATATTCTCTTCATCGAATTTAATCAATTCTTTTATTGTTTATTGCTTTCTGTTTTAACTGAATTGTTTAGCTTAATTCGAAACTAATTGATATATTGTGTGATTTTCTTGAGTCTTTGTGGTTCGATCCCTACTATACTGCAGTTACGGCTTTAGTACTTTTAGGGTATTACATTTTGAGCTTATCAATTTCCTCAAAAATCTATTTTATGGTATAAATGTTTTATGAATATTGAAGCTAAACATCTATGTTGATAATTGATCGATAATATAGTTTGGCTGAGTGGTGAAGTAATATCATTCACTTCAACGTCTTGTTTGTTCGAACAAGGAAGAACATGGTTTTGTGTTAATTTTTGGGTTGATACGGGAAATGACGAATTTACTTAACCTTTGAGGGTGCAATTTCTTCAAACCCTAATCCACGTTGTCTTTTATTTTTGTAAAGATTTTTCATAATTTTAATGTTGTTTGTATCTAAATAAAATAGAATTAGTGAGTAACTAAATCTTTTTCCTCTTTTCTTAAAGTTTGGATATTTGAATCCTAACCACTTGGAGGCCACCACCAAGCGTTTGTTGATAGACTGATACACAGTGGTTGCAACCTCCATTTTTTACAAATCATATACACACCTAAGTAGCCAAATCTGTAATAAAATGCGACAAAAATAGTAGAAAAAGAAAAAAAAATGGAGAAGCGTAGGTGTAGGTGATTGAAGGCAACTCGAATTCATGATGAAATTTGAGATAAATGATAAATCAAAAGACAAGCTTGTTCTAAGGGATAATTCCTTACAAGAACCTAGTCTTACACGAATCTTAAGTGGTTAAATCCACAAACACCTAAGAAATCGCAAACAAAACCGAATTTTCAAAGTGGCAGACCGCCTCTTTTTATGTAGGTAAGGTTGTAGCAGATGAACTAGTCACATATAAGCATGAAAGGTCCAATGTCGTAGTTTATAACTTTAAAAACCTTTAGACATGACATGCATCCTTGATACAATAGAGTTTTACTCAATTTGTAAACCCGCAAGTGCACGGTTAAGAGTCACTTGTAGTACAAAAGAGATCGAATCCACAAAAAGTTTTGAATCAACACATAAGTCAAATGGAACCAACTTAAGCTAAGGCAAAAAGATGATTTTGTTTTTTTAGCTAATTCCTATCAAGAAGTAAATGATTTACTAAGCAATAGCATCAAACAACACAAATGCAATAGTAAACAAGCAACCAAGAAACAAAAATTTAGCAAAGACAATAATTGAAACTAGATTAAGCATTGCAAATAAAAAAAACTAAGAACACAATCAAGAAATTAAAAGCAATGAGTCAAAAGCTTGGTAATCAATTAGGATGGAATGAGAACTAATCAATGATGCAAGAGCAATCAATAAGCACAATCCTAGGACATATATCCCTAATCAAAATTAATCCACTTTCATGGCACTAATCACTTTTACTAATCATCCAATTAAGCTAAACTTCCATTTACTAATCAAGAAATCAATGAGCACAAGCAAGTCCACTAATCACCCTAATATCAACTTTCATTGGCTAAGGAAGAAAAGTTTATTTAGGTTCATTCAAGCATTTCAACAAACACCTTTCGGGCATAAAATCCTAATCATCTAAGTTTTGAGTGATTAAATCAAATGTAGCATTAAGAGCAACCTAAACAAAGGATAAACAAAGAATAGTCCCTAAGCATCATTAATCATTCATCAATCCTCCATAATCTACTAGAGTCGACGATCTATTTCCCCATGAAAGCTTTCATATAATAACACATCTACACAAAGTTTAGCCATATTGCTATTTCTCCATCATTTAAAAGTTCAAAACCAGTTTCCCCACGAAATCAAAGTTCAAAACCAGTTTGCTCATGGATATCGGTTTAATCGGTTTGATGTCGGTTTTGAGCGGTTTGAAACCTAAACCTCTTAAACCCCAAAATGCAAACCGATTTTGAAACCCGACCCGACCCTAGATCCGACCCGTAAACCTGCGATAAATTCCCTTCAAACCCAGAAAACCCTTAAATCGATTTTTCATTATCTAAGAACCCTAAAAATCGATTTTTCAAAATCGATAGTTTCAAAAGCGAATTTTCTTCCACGATTGTAAGTCTATAGTTAGGTTGGAATACTGGGGGCTTCTTATCTGGTTTCTTAGTCTAATAGCTCGTTTTCATCTTGTAGAAGGTCGAATCACAGAGATTGATGAATTATCATTGTTGTAGGTTCAAATTCGACAGTGAGGAGAATGAGCAATGGATCTGGAGCTTCGAGTGGAACATCCCGAGCTCAAGGAAGAGTCATGGGTGTGCCGGGGAGATGTTGGTGTGAGGATCAAATCGTGGCAAAGATCTTCAAATCCGATGCGAATCAGTACCGGCGATACTATTTGTGTGCTTATGCTGTTGCACAGAAGGTAAATGCAATGTATTTTGATTCTCATTGTTAAAATGTTTTGGTTTTAACCCAATTTTGATTCCCATTGTTATGAATGTTTGTAGCTTATCGATGATAATCATACTTTCAAGTGGGTTGATGAGGCATTGCTAAATGAGATAGAGGCATTGGGTTGTCGAGTTGAAAAACTTGAAGATGAGTTGAAATAAGTTACAAGAGGACAAATGGAGCTTGAGAAGATGGTGTTTAAGAAGATGCAAATGAAGCTAGAGAAAGAGATCTTTGAGAGAGTGGATGAAGCGTTGGTGGAAACCAAATCCAACATGAAGACAATGATGGTTCTTGTGTGTTTTGGGTGTATGGTCATTGTTGGTTGTAGTAAGCTAATAGGTTGTGTCTAGTTTGTGTTTTTGTTTGTTATGTCTTTGTGTTTTTGTGTTTTGTCATCTTTGATCGAGTGGAAGAAGTCTAGTTTGTGTTTTTGTGTTTTGTTAAACCAAATCCAAAACATTTGTTGTCTTGTGTGTCTTTGTATGTTCAATATAATCCGTATTCAAGAATCCAAAGATAATAGAATCCAAAGACATCAAAATCAAATTAAAGACATTAGAATCCAAAGCCATAATACATTAACCCGAGAACATAAGCACTAGTCCAAAAACAGACACAACCAACAGTTTTTAAAAAGCATTTTCATACACAAAAATCGACAAACCAGAAGCTTCTTAAACAAAAAAAAAAACCCTAACAACAAGCTTCCAAAACACATCAATCCCCAAGCTGCGTGAGAGTGCCTTGAGAAGGCTCGGTCTGAGAAGATTCACATAGAGAACCCTGTAATAATAAAAAACCAGAGCCATATTAACTTCGCAACATCACAAGAGACAATACATTAACCAAAGAGACAAACCAGAGCCATATTAAATTCCAAACCTATTTGTTTTTCTTGTTATGAAACCTTGAGTTATGATTAACTGCTCCACAAAATCCACAATGCATTACCTTCTTCAAATGTTTTGGTTTCTTCTTCAAAGGAGATTCACTTTTCCCTTTCTTCCTTTGCTTATCCTTCTTACTAACCTTAAACATTTGTCAATTCTTTTGGCCAGGCTATGGTGGCTCCAGAGGTTGATGCAATGGTGGTTCTTCTCCAACATGCCAAAACCTTGCACCTCTCAGTGGCACTAGACCATCCGTATATGTCCTCCTCCACAATGTTGTCCTAAACCAGTGTCACACATAATCCTCAGCCTCAAGTTTCTTGCTCAGTATTACAGCATAGGCATGCTCACAAAGAATGTCTGTGATCTCCCACCTGTTGCAAATACAATGTTCTGTCCTGCAAGCTCACACGGTATGCACAACCACTAAGTCTAGCTTCATACGTGTAATTTGTGGATATACTGACCTTACACTCCAAAGCTTTCTTATGCTCTTCTGCGAGATAATCAATCACATAGGGTGTGCACACACTTTTCCAGTCCGAAGCTTTAACATCTCTTTTGGCAATACGTCACTACAAGAAAACACAGTTTTTACGACTCCCGAAAACGTCCCAAAATGGTCGCAAATGACTCATGTGTGACTCATTTGGGACCAAAAAAAGTAGTCGCAAATATTTCGTCGCTAAATAAATTGGTTGCCAAACAGATGCTCTTCCGCGAGTAATATGTGACTCCCACTAGCAGTCGTAATTTAGAGACTGATATGTGACTCCTGCGACTACTAGTAAAAACAAAAAAGAAAAAAAATTAAAATTCCATAAATCAGATTCAATATCCGAAAATTACCAAAACATAAAATTTAGTATCCAAAATTACCATAACAATGTGGATGATTCTGTTCATTAAACAGATTTACATCATTCACCCAAAAATTCTTCTATTGCCACTGAAACTAAACGTAAAAGTGAAATGTGGATGATTATGTTCATTACTTTGGAATTCTATACTCTGCCATGATAGCCAAGGAAACAACCAAAGTATCTTAGTATCATACCAAAGCCAAATCGAAAAAAAATCAGCAACAAGAGGTCCAGCCTGTTCTTCCGTCAGCCTGCCTTGATGTTATCCTTCTTCACAAGGCTAGCCTGTTCCATGAAAAGTAAAAGGGAAATAAGATCAAGCAACAATCTTTTAGTTAATTGCTTCGTGAAGGAGTGTGATTTTTACTTGGACTAGTAACGTGGAGACGTTCTTCCTCTGGTCACCTTGAAGCTAAATAACCTACACATTTACACAGTAGCACAATTAAGAGAGAACACATATATAAAGGACAAAGCCGAAAATCCCTCGGTTAGCCTTTGAAATTAGTCTTTAACCGTTTGTTTCATTATTCAAATGGTAATATGCCAACTATAAAGATGCTCCATGGAGTTATAAAACACGCACCTATCCCAGTTCAGAGTCTCTACCACGGTTCCGTTGCAGCAAAATTCTTTCTTGAGGTCCTTAAGTATCTCGCTGTAGTTGTATTCTTTCTTCAACCCCTGGACTGTTGTCAAGCTTTTCCTACCATTGCGCTGCTGGACTCGGATGTGGACGTACTCCTTTGTTCCTGCACCTGAGTCCTCAGCAAAAAAATCCAAAAAGAAACTGATTAACTCCGAACAATTCCCAAATGAGAAACATTTACCAAAGGCCATGTTCCAAATCTCAAAACTGTTACCAAACATCTGAAATAAGTATAAATGAACTTTTGAGGCAGACATAAAGAGGTGTTTTGATGGATTATGGATCAAGTTTTAAGCGTTGGAACAATTGGAACTTACCGAAGGCAGTAGGGACCTAGGAATCAAGTTCAGACATGAAACTTTGTTGATCTGAGGGGCAAACGACGAAGAAACTGAGACCTGTATAAGGCTGAATCATTAATTGAAAGCTCGACACAAGCAGGCTAAAAAAGTCTCAAGCTTGAACACACACACTGATAACACCGTATTTTTACCCGTTTTACTATATATTTAAGAACGCTTTAATAAGTGTTTCATTCGCTTTTCTATGTTTTTATTACGGTTTTCGCATATTTGTAGTTTCAATACTTTTTTCAGGTTACTTAGGCAAAAGCGTTGCAAATTGGAGAAAAACCAGATTTTCGGCTCAAAGTCAAATCGTCAGAATTTCAATTGCCAAAGAGGTTCTTCTCACCGTCTGATCCATCCCAATTTTGGAGATATTCAAGAAGCACCAGCTACCTTTCCATTCCAACCGATTTAAGGACGATCCAACGGTTCAATCAAAAGATACGTGAAGATCAAGACATCCCATCAGGCCACTCCCAGAAGCTCTCCAACCGCGGCCAAGAGGCAATCCGCCGCGGCCAGGAAGCCTCCACCCGCGGCCAAGTGAAGGTTCGCCATGGCCAGACCCACTGGACCCGCGGCCAAGCTGATTTCGTCCCGTAAGCCCAATTTCAAGGTTCGTTCATTTCCCGTCAACTCAAAACCCTAAAGACCGACGAAAGCAAGAGAGAAGACCTATAAATATGTGTTTTAGAGACAGAATTTTGTGTGCCCCTTTTGAGTGCCATTTAGTTTACTTTTTGCTTCACTTTTTGTTCTTACTTTTTGCTCTTTACACTTCGTTCTTTACTTTCGAGATTGGTAGAGAAGTTCTCTCCCGACATCGTTCTTAAATTTGTGAGCCTTCTTCTTCCATCTCCTGCTATAATTTAATTATTACTTTCGTGCCTTTTCTTTATTACTTTTGCACTTTCTTTTACGTCTCTTTTCTTACGCTTTATTTCGATACAAATCGAGATTGGTGAAGAGGTTTTCTCCGGACTTAGTTCTTAAAATTGAGAACCCTCTTCCATCAATCTCCTGCTATTTATTTAATTATGTCTTTTAATTCGTCTATGTGCGAGTAGTTTAATCGTTGGGTTTAAAGGGATTATCAAAGGGGAATCCTATGTTCGGTAAGGATTTCACGAGGTAAACCTAGCCGATTTCTAGAGCTCTTTCTTATAGATCGTTGTTAATGCTAAATCTAGCGTCATGAACTAGAGGTGATTCATAGGTGTTAAAGAACCACCAAAAGTGTTGAATCTAAATACCCGAACCATTCATTTATAAGAGCGTGTCGCGTCGTAAGATACGAAAGTATACTTACGGAGTGCCGTGAACAAAGAAGAACCAGCGCGAACAGCACGATTTTCCGCGTGGCCAGAGAGGAAAGCTACTGGTCGAGTGTATAGATTGTTGGTGCATAGGATGTACGAAAGTAGGCTACGCCGTTTATTATGTTCAGCTCGTGCAGTTAAAATCTAGAAACAATTGGTACTAAAGAGCTTAGGTCCCGTGATTGAATCGAGCATACCCTAAGATATCCCTGTCGACCCAACACCGTTTTATTATTGTTTACAAATCATTTTTCACTTTATTTTATGCCATCGATTTTCTTAGGTTATTTTACAAGCAATTTTCCGTTTTTACGTTCTTTACAATTTCGTGACAAAAGCCTTATAAAAAACTTATTCTCGTCTTAGACTTCCTTGCTATTCTCTATCTAAGGTCTCGTAGAACAGCTCTCTCTCCCTGTGGATCGATACCTAAAGTACTACAACGCACGTCTGTACACTTGCAGCACCTTTAGGTTTATAAATTTAAACCTAAAGTTCCGGAGACGAATCCGATGCTACCAAGTTTTTGGCGCCGTTGCCCGGGGAGATAATCACTACTTGATCTATCACACCTTAGAGGTTAGTAAATCGACTCTAAGACAAAACTTTTTCTTTTTAATTTTTGGTTTTGTTTTTTTTCGTTTCAGGTTTTGAAACATGGACTCACCTTTGGTGTGAGATGACTACTACGACCCATCTTGTGCTCACTACTCTCACGATTCACACGTCAACTGTGATTCATTCTACATGGATCGGAAACCGGCACCGACCATCTACTCTCAAGGATGCCACGCGCCTACTTACTACCGAGACGAGCCTTTTGCGTCTCCCTTTGTCAACTCTCGACAAAACTCTCACAATCAACCTCATCAATTCTCGGACCAGCACATCTTCAACTCAAAGATTAGCTTGCGTTTGGAACGACTCAACGTGATGCTAAATCGATACGTTGACTGTCAAGTGGTGACCGAAGAGACCATGAACAAGAAGCTAGACACAATATACACCGAATTCAACAAGAAGTTCGATGATCTTGCTGTCCACATCATCACACTCGAGGAATAGACCCTAAAAGACGCTGCTGCTATCAAATAGAATACGAAAACCATGGAAGAGGAGCAAACAAAGCAAAAATACGACATCATTCAAAACTCCATGGAGATTCGCGATTCAAAGCAAGAATTCAAGGAAACTAGCGAGATTGCCTCTTGGTACAGAGAGAAGACTGATGATGAACTTCAAGAAATCGAATATCGCCTCGGCATACTCAAATACAAAGCTAGAGATGCTCCGGTTAGTTACCTATCCGACGCTCAAAAGACGAGCGAGACTTGTTTGGAGAAACTTTCTAAAAATCATGAGGAGCATGATACAACACTTGATGTTCCTGCCCCTGACCTAGAAGAGAAGCCAAATGACGCCGTTGAATCAGAATACACCGAAGGAGATGAAGAAGACAACAAACCAAACAAGTCCCCATGGAATTCCCGCCAGCCGCGGCCAAACCACCTTTCGCCGCGCCTGCGTTGTCCCAACCCGCGGCCGAGCTGCCATCCACCGCGCATCCGTCTTCTCCAGTCGCGGCCAGCTCCTGCTCGTATCTCCTTGGACCCTTTGAGTCCCATTCATCCCCCTTCAAGCAAGTTGCCTTCTTCATTGATTCTCAAGCCTCAACAGACCCTCCAACCAACCTAGAATCAGACTCTATTGCACCTTGCAACATGGTTCTATCTACTCAACCACCCGAGGAAATCGAGGAACAATACTCCGAAGAAGAAGACCCAAGGTTGTTCTTTCGCGAATCTGATTTTAGTTCGATGTATGGTTTTGTCTTTGAACCAACGCCTCCATCAAGTCCAATACCAGAGGAGCCAAAGAAACAAAGCATCTCACGAGAGAGATTGATCGAATTCAACAAATTTGTGAAATCGATCCCGATGTTCATACCTTTCCCGGACGTGTGGGAAAAAGGTCGTCCACAAGAATTCTTCCGCTACAACAAGGAGAGTAGAGAAGACATTCGTACGTATTTCATGAGGGCAAGGCATTCAACTACACCATATGGTACGTCTTACGCTATTCGTATATTTCATCCCGAGAAACACAAAAGATACCCGAACAAGATAAGTTGGGAGAAGTTAGAGGAATTCAACAGTGTGTTCGTGATCTACATCGAGGAACCACATTTGCTAGAGCTTGCATGGACCACATGATTGGTCACTTTTTTGGTAAAAGCAAAGAATCCATCTCGAAGATAGAAGATCTCTTCAACAATGCTATGAATGGAAGACCCGTTCGAACTCTCCATAAGATTCAAGAACAAAGTCAGTTTCTCATCACTTGTACCATCCGTGGAGTCGAGTTTAAAAACGCTCTTTGTGACTCCGGAGCCTGCCTTAGCATTATGTCAACATCAACCGCCAAAAGTGTCGGTATTAATCACGTGCACCGTAGCATGATGAGACTTGTGCTACACCAAAGGGGATCGCCTATGACATGCCAATAAGGATTGGAGATTGCATAGCCCCCGTTGATTTCTACTTTGTCAAGGCGACACAAGTTTATTCTACACCGGTGATCCTAGGATGGCCTATCTTATCAACCGTTGGAGCCATCATGGATTGGCCAAATCGACGTGTTTCCTTTCTCAACGTCAACAAATATGTGTTCTACAATGCTGTCCCGCTCAAGTTCAAGAAGGATGGATATCTCAATTTGAGAGACCCCGATCCCGACTCACTATGTAGCGATGATTCACATGACGAGAAGACCCAAAGAAGATCAAAGAAGACTTGTCGTAAGACACTGTCCTCCTATGACTAAGCACATCTAGCTACCAACGTCGAGCTAAACGACTTTAAACAAAAGCGCTCAATGGGAGGTAACCCATTTTTAGGTACGTTTTTCTTTTTCATTTTTCTTTCATTTTCTATTAATGTTTTCTTTTTATTAGTTTCAGCTTTCTAAAAAATCAAAAAATCAAAAATCAAAAAGACAAAAAGAAGAAATCACGGTTCAAAGTTGCTCGGTCGAGCACGAATCGCGAAGGACTTGACCGCAAAAGAGGTCCGGCTGCGGGTGCAAAGCCTCGAGCCGCGGCAAGCTCCCCATTCGCCGCGGTCGCGATCAACCGACCCGCGGAGAAGCTCCATGTGACCGCGGGTGCAGCCTTTCGACCCGCGACCGGCCTTATGACGACCTCGATCGATCCCGTTCGATACACGATCGATCCCAAACCATTCCCAATCATCCCCACATCCCATTCCCATCACCACAACATCATTTTCCATCCCCCAAACACCACCATTCCATTCCCAAATCCATTCCCCAACCACCTCCAGGTAAGTTTTCTTTTTCCTTAAACTTTTTCAATCATTACAGACATCTATTTATTCGTCCTTACTCGATTTAGTTCACACTGAGGGCAGTGTGATTTAAGTATGGGGGAGGATTCCATCCCTTACTAATCACCTCTTCTTTCATGAGTCTTTGCATTTTGCAGTTTTCAAGCTTTCTTTTAAAAAATTTTAAGTTTTTTTTAAATAAAGTAGGAATACGTTTTGAGGGAATGACGATAACCGACCAATGTGCTTCTACGCTATTTCCTAGTAACATGATCTTTCATAATTTGGTTATAGACTAGGTGGTAGCTAGAGTTTCTGTTAATGCGGAATCCCCAGAGGAATTTAGATAGTAGAGATTCTTTAGGATGGAATACACTAGCTCTATTATACTTGGACTTAAATTTTGACTTCATTTTCTCATCACAGGTTTATGCAAAGATAATGAATCATACATTCATGACGTTCTTTTACCTTTTACCACTCTTTGTCGTACATGAATGGTCAACTCATCTTTAGTTGGTACCCCACCCGAAACTTAACCATTGTTCAAACCTCATGCAACTCTCTTTGTGTCTTATGTGCAGATATGTGCAACAGCGCCGAAGAGGGAGGAACGACACAATTTTCAGTCACTAAAGACGAAGACTATACGCCATTGGTGGAGGTGAATTCAACAAAGACGAGAGCTTGGTTCTACCTTGCAAAACTCAAAAACATGATAAATTTTTGTGCCCCTAAGACTCTATCTCATAAAGGTGTTTCCCCCTTTAAAAAAAAAAAAAAATCGAAAATAATTGAAAGGGAAAGGAAACAAGAGTCTAGGTTGGTCGAAATTCTTATGAGGCATCCATGGTTCGTTTATGAGAAGTCTGTCATTCCGAGCCCACAGAAAATTCTACGCAAGAATTTTACGCAAGAAGAAGTGACTGAAAGCTGTGGTTCTCAATAGATCCTTCCTCTCTTGCTGTTTTGCATAATATCTCGCACCATCCAGTGAAATTACGGTAACCCGAAACACATTTAACCTCACCTCTAAATGCCTTTAATACCTAGCATCGATTGTCTTGGCTTGATCCTTTTGATGAGAAGTTCACGTTTGCACTAAATGAATTTAGAGAGCTAGTTGACCTGATTTTTGGATTTTGAAAGTTTATATTTCGTCTGACGGATTTCGTATGCGTTTGATCTAGTTCGATGGTCATGGTTTAGAAGGACGGTCTCCGAGATTTCTAATTCCCTATGATTTTTTTTTGATCATTTCCAATCTTAGGTTTTGTTTTGTTTGAGGACAAACAAAGTTTAAGTCTGGGGGTGTGATAACACCGTATTTTTACACGTTTTACTATCTATTTAAGAACGCTTTAATAATTGTTTCATTCGCTTTTCTATGTTTTTATTACGGTTTTCGCATATTTGTAGTTTCAAGACTCTTTTCAAGTTACTTATGCAAAAGCGTTGCAAATTGGAGAAAAACAAGATTTTCAGCTCAGAGTCAAACCGTCAGAAGTTCAATTGTCAAAGAGGTTCTTCTAACCGTCTGATCCAGCCCAATTTTGGAGATATTCAAGAAGGACCAGCTACCTTTCTATTCCAACAAATTTGAGGACGATCCAACGGTTCAACACTACAAGAAAACACAATTTTTGGGACTACTTTTTGCGACTATTTTTTTGTCACAAAAATGCGCGACGAAAGTGTGACTAATTTGCGACTACTCGCAAAGCAGAGGCAAAACAGTCGTAAATTAACGAGGAAACGTAGTAGTCACAAAAGAGTCGCTTATTTGCGACTGTTTAAGGCTTGAAAAAGTAGTCACAAATTTGTGACTGATTTGCTTCGGTTTAGCAATTCCACTCGAATTTTTTTTAAAACTTCATCAATATATAATTGTAAATATGTTAATTTATAAGTTTTAACATATTTTTCAACTGCTATATACACATAATCATTGTAAAGTCATATTCAAAATTTATAGGTTCTTAAAGTTTAGGGTTTAGGGTAAAGGTTTTTGATTCTACGTACTCATAACATGTATAAGTAGTCACAAAAGAGTCCCAAATTTGCGACCGTTTAGCAACTCCACTCGATTTCTTTAAAAAAATCATAAATTCTAAACCCCAACCACAAACCCTTAACCCTAAACCCTAAACATCTAACCCTTAATCATAAACTTGATCTAAATCTTAAAATGTAAAGTAGATCTTACACATAAACATCAAATAATATACAAAAAAATTCAACACTTACAAATTTGTTAAATATAATCATTTTATAAATCTTAAATTCTAATCCCTAAACCTCTAACCCTTAATTATAAACTATAAATCTTCAATTGTAAACTAGATCTTACACATAAACATCAAATAATATACAAAAAAATCTAACACTTACAAAAATTTCAATCTAATCATAACATGTACTAAGTGTTACATGTGTTTTATAATGAATGATTTTGAAAGATAGAAATTCTCTCAAAATTTACTTAACATATCTTAGTTTACTCTTTAAATAGAGAGTTATACTTTAGAATTAAAATAAAAATGATTGTAAAATCATATATAAACCTTATATGCTCTTAAAGTTTAGGGTTTAGGGTAAAAATTTGTGACTTACAAAATATAGTCACAAAACAGTCACAAATTTGTGACTACTTTGCAACTATCATAACATATTTTCAACAATTTAAATAGCAGTCACAAAAGTGTCTTAAAATACCCACTGATTTGCGACAAAATGACAAAAATAATGAAAGTTTCTCATTTGCTAGTTCATTGAGGCAAGGATTGCACTTGTTTTATCATCCACCGTTGATAGATTTAATCAAACGGACCAAATCTTTTTTTTTTAATTGAGTTTATCTTTCTCTCTCTCCTTCCTCCGATTCTTCTTCTTCTTCCTTCTCTTCGACAAATCAGCTCTCAACGCTCTGATGCTCACCACGGAGGATCTCGCGGGATTGGTGGAGCTCGGGAGTCAGTCGGATCCGAGCGCGAGTCAGACGGAGGTGCTCGAGAGTCATACGGAGGCTCTCGCGAGTCTGATGCAGGCGCTCTCAAGTCGGACGGTGGCTCTTTGGAGACAGACGGAGGAGCCCGCGAGTCAGGCTGAGCTCGGGATGCACTCGGAGGAGCAGATCCATGTTTTTGCGGTGCCGGAGGAGCAGATCCGCGAGATTGCGGTGGAGGATGGTTTTTGGATGGGTGATTTTGGATCGGGAACTTTGGGTGAGGAGGTGGAGGAGGCGGGGAGGTCCGCTTTTTCTTGGCCATGGAGGGTGATCAGCGGTGAATGGCGCCGGCGACGGAGAAGAAGATCGAAGATTTTTTGTTTTTTTTGTTTTTTTTTTGTATTTAGATATTTATATATATATAAATCAATTTGGTTTTTTTTTTTTTGTATTTAGATATTCTTTTTTTAATTTTTTTTTCTTTTGTTTTTACTGGTGGTCGCAAATCAGTCTTTAAATTATGACTGATAGTGGGAGTCACATATTAGTCGCAAAAGAGCGACTGTTTTGCGACCACTTTATTTAGCGACCAAATATTTGCGACTACTTTTTTTGGTCCCAAAATGGTCGCAAATAAGTAATTTGCAACCATTTTGGGACTCTTTTGGGAGTCGCAAAAACTGTGTTTTCTTGTAGTGCAATCAAAAGATACGTGAAGATCAAGATGTCCCATCAGGCCACTCCCAAAAGCTCTCCAGCTGCGGCCAAGAGGAAATCCATCGCGGGCAAGTGAAGGTTTGCCGCGGCCAGACCCACCGGACCCGCGACCAAGCTGATTTCGTCCCGTAAGCCCAATTTCAAGGCCCATTCATTTCCCGTCAACTCAAAACCATAAAGACCGACAAAAGCAAGAGAGAATATGTAACGCCCGCGTTCCGGAAGAATTGATTATTGGGGGAAATAATTAATTCGGGTTTGTTCCGGGGTAGTATCGATCGATACTAGCCTTGTATCGATCGATACCTGTCGGGGGTAGTATCGATCGATACTGGCATGTATCGGTCGATACCAGTCGGAGTTTCCTTATTGTCTTCTTCCTCTTCTCTTCTTACGGTGGATAAACCATTCTTTTGGGAAAAATCAGAATTGGTCGTGAGAGAGAGAGAGAGAGGGAGAGAGAGAAAGGGAAAGAAGAGCTTGGTGAAGCTTGGATCTTGCGAGATCAAGAGAGTTTGAGCTTGGAGAGAAGCTTGAAGAAGAGGTTGGAAGAGCGTGGTTTTGGCGTGAGCTAAGGGGGAAGAGAGGGAGGTCTTCTAGAGCTCGATCCATCCTATCTAAGGTGAGTTGTGACCAAAGGTTAGCAATTAAGCTTGTGTGGTGCTTGTTAAGTTTGATTGATGAGCTTGTTCTTGGCGATTTTGTGGTTTAGATTCGTGTAGGTCGTGAGTTGCAGGGGAGTATCGATTGATACCAGTCCCTTGTCGGTAGACTCGAGTTGTTTTAGTATCGATCGATACCAGGCGTGTTGTTTCAGTATCGGTCGATACCAGTCCCTTGTCGTTAGACGCTTGTTGTTTTAGTATCGATCGATACGAGGGGTGTATCGATCGATACCAGTCGTTGGTTGTGCCTTGAAAGCGTGTTGTGTGTTTACTTTTCAGGCTGTGTGTTTAGCTTTTCTTGGAGTAGAATTGCTAGGCGTTGGTTTAGTTTTTCATGGGATTGAATTGCTATTTGTGCTGGAAGTTTTAATTGGTGTTAATTAATTCTTCGTGTTGAAAATTGCTAATAGTTGTGCTTGTTGGTAGCCTGTTGTTGGGAGGATCAATCTTACTCAGGGTTTGGTTAGCCAAATGTTGATGCATCACTTTTGTCGATGCAGGTAAAGATAAGGCGTGATCGTGGAATCGAGGCAGTGAAGAGGGGATGATTAAGATTCCGGGTTTTTGTTGTTATTGTTGTTGCTTTTGCTATTATATAACTGTTAGCTTGTGTAAGCTGTAGAACTTGTTCTTGTGTTGTTTAAAAAAAAAAAAAAAAAAAAGGGGTTGGGTCATTTCAGTTTGGTATCAGAGCCCATACGGTTCTAGGAGCCTAGGTGGTTCTAGAATAAATTGGGTGTTTTGTGGGGGTCTTAGAATCATCCTCTTCGAGCCTTGCGAGATTCCACGGTGAGTATCTTTATTGTGATGATTGTTTTTAGTTTTCTTAGCTTGTGCTTCTGCACGTGTGCAGATGGCTAGAGGGCGTGGTAGATGTCGTGGCCGTGGTAGGGGTCGTGGCCGTGTACCGGCGGAGCAGGTCGAGGAGTCGCGTGCGAGTCAGGTTGGGTCTGAGGGTGTGGCTGGCGTGCGCGCCAGTGTGGCTGGTGTTTCAGCGGGTGCTGCGGGGGTAGCAGCGGGTGATGCTCGGGCCCGAGATGATCGCATAGCGGATCTTTTGACGAGGTTTTTGGAGCGGTTACCAAAGAGGGTACCGGCTCAGGCTCCTATGGTTCACGTAGTTGTGGAGGCTCAGCCTCAGGTGGCAGCTGCGGTTGCTGAGGAGCTCCCATCCTACCTTAGGATGATGGAGCAGATGCAGAGGATTGGCACGGGGTTCTTCTCTGGAGGTGCTAATCCTGAGGATGCTAATGCGTGGCTGAGGAGGGTAGAGAGGAATTTCCTCTCGAGTAGGTGTCCCGCGGGATACCAAGTGGACATTGCGGTCCATTATCTGGAGGGTGATGCGCATCTCTAGTGGAGGGGTGTGGCAGCACGGAGAGTTCAGGCCGTGATGGCTTGGGCGGATTTTGTGGAGGAGTTTAACTCCAAGTACTTCCCTCAGGAGGCGTTCAACCGGTAAGAGTCGAGGCTTGCGAGTTTGACTCAGGGGGATCGGTCAGTACGCAGGCGTTCAACCGGCTCGGGTCTTATGTTAGACGAGCGGTTGAGAGTGAGTCGGCCCGTGTGCAGAGATTTCTGATGGGTCTTCGGAATGACTTGAGGAACCGTTGCATGGTGAGGGCTTTTTGCACGGTTGATGAGTTGGTTGAGACTGCAGCTTTGCTTGAGGAGGGTCTGAAAGACGAGGTGGTAGCGGTTACACCGAGATTTCAGGCGAGACCTGTGCAGCAGTAGTCCTGTCCGAGCAGAGGTGGTAAGCCGATGCAAGGACAGAAGCGGAAGCGGGAGAGCGCTTCGAGAGGTATTCGGGGTGGTCCGGGTTGCTTTGGATGTGGGAGCATGGATCACCGAGTGGCGAGCTGTCCTCAGAAGGGCGGAGTGCGAGTGGATCCTCGACTGTGCTATCACTGCAAGGAGGCGGGGCACATCAGGCCTCAGTGTCCCTAGTTGCGGCAGAGTGAGACCAAGGTGGTGCAGCCCGTCAGGCAGGTGGCAGCAGCACCTCGAGTGTACTCCATCACCGAGTCCGGAGAGCCGAGTTCCAGGCCGATCACATGTTTTTTTCTTAGACTCATCTAAGTTTAATTCTGTGTTGGGAAATGTCTTACTTTTTGGGGTGTTAAGGTTCTCGGCACATGTATATGTGCAGGGACCTTGTGTGTTGGGGGTGTAGAGTGTCATGTGTTGTTTGACACGGGAGCATCGCATTACTTCGTTTCCCCGGAGTTGGCCGAGAAGGCTAATCTTCGAAGCGAGCCCGGTGTGAGTTTGGGTTTCGTGGAGGTTGCCGGAGGGAAGCTCCTGAGAATTCACGGTCGGGTGCGAGACGTGGATGTTCAGGTAGCATGAGAATCCATGCTTGCCGATTTGATTATCTGCTCGGTGGAGCTATACGATGTCATCTTGGGCATGGATTGGCTCGAGAAGTTCAGAGTGCATCTAAACTGTCACCGAGGGCAAGTCGAGTTCGACCGAGGGAAAGGAAAGTTGGTGTATCAGGGTGTGAGACCGACTTCCGGGAGACTCGTGATCTCGGTTGTGCACGCGGAGCGTCTGATCGAGAGGGGTTGCGAGGCGTATTTGGCTACCATTTCCTTGCCGGAGGCCGTCGGAGAGGCTAGGGTTCAGGATATTCGTGTGGTTCGTGAGTTCCAGGATGTGTTCCAGTCGTTGCAGGGGTTGCCACCGTCTAGGTCGGATCCTTTCACGATCGAGTTAGAACCAGGGACGGCACCGATATCCAGGGCTCCTTATAGGATGGCTCCAGCAGAGATGGCAGAGCTGAAGAAGCAGCTGGCGGAATTGTTGAGCAAGGGGTTTATTCGCCCGAGTTCTTCACCGTGGGGAGCACCGGTGTTGGTCGTGAAGAAAAAGAACGGGAGTCTTCGGTTGTGTATTGACTACCGGGGACTTAACCGAGTCACAGTGAAGAACAAGTATCCTCTTCCTCGGATTGATGAGTTGTTGGATCTGTTGAGAGGGGCTACTTGGTTCTCCAAGATTGACTTGGCATCGGGATATCATCAGATTCCCATTGATGAGGTAGATATCCGGAAGACGGCTTTCAGATCTCGTTATGGCCACTACGAGTTTGTGGTGATGCCATTTGAGTTGACAAATGCACCGGCTGCATTTATGAGATTGATGAACAGCGTTTTCCAAGAGTATCTAGATGAGTTTGTGATCATCTTTATCGATGATATCTTGGTGTATTCGAGGAGCCGGGAGGAGCATGAGGTGCATCTGCGTGTGGTTCTTTTGAAGTTGCGGGAGTAGAAGTTATTTGCTAAGTTGAGCAAGTGTAGCTTCTGGCAGCGGGAGATCGGTTTTCTGGGTCACATTGTCTCTGCGGAGGGAGTGTCGGTAGGTCCGGAGAAGATCCAGGCCATTAGTACTTGGCCGAGGCCAAGGAATGCTACCGAGATTCGGAGTTTTCTCGGGTTGGCAGGGTATTATCGGCGGTTCGTCAAGGGTTTCGCGAGTCTGGCCAAGGCTATGACGAAGCTGACGGGAAACGATGTTCCTTTCGTGTGGTCCTCGGTGTGTGAGGAGAGTTTCGCGGAACTGAAGACCATGTTGACTAGTACTCCAGTATTGGCGTTGCCTGAGTCGGGCGAGCCTTACGTGGTGTACACCGATGCGTCGGGAGTGGGTCTTGGCTGTGTGTTGATGCAGAGGGGGAAGGTTATTGCCTATGCTTCGCGGCAGCTGCAGAAGCATGAGGGCAACTACCCTACCCATGACCTAGAGATGGCTGCAATAGTTTTCGCTTTAAAGATTTGGAGATCTTATCTTTATGGCGGAAAGGTGCAGGTGTTCACAGATCATAAGAGCTTGAAGTACATTTTCACTCAGCCTGAGTTGAATTTGAGGCAGAGGCGCTGGATGGAGCTAGTGGCCGATTATGATCTGGAGATAGCTTACCATCCTGGTAAGGCTAATCTGGTTGCGGATGCGTTGAGTCGGAAGCGGGTGGCTTTGGCTCGGGAGCTCGAGGTTGAGTCTTTGGTGAGCGAGATTAGCACATTGCGCTTATGTGTTGTATCTCAGGAACCTTTGGGCTTAGAGGCGGCTAACCAGGCGGATCTTTTGAGCAGAGTTCGGTTGGCTCAGGAAAAAGATGAGGGTTTGGTTAAGGCTTCGAGAGCGGAGGTTTCTGAGTATCAGGTATCTGCGAATGGCACTATCCTTGTTAGTGGGAGGGTATGCGTACCTTTGGATGAGGATTTGCGGCGAGGGATCCTAAGTGAGGCTCATTCGAGTATGTTCTCGATTCATCCAGGAGCGACTAAGATGTACTGATATTCTCATATTTTACTCGTTTTAGCATGCATTCTACTTAGCGTTTTGAGTCACATGCATGCATAATCATTGTTTTCCTTAGTGTTTTGGTCTAAATTAGAGTCTAGCTAGGTTTCATTAAGTCCTAGTGAGTNGGGTTTACTAGTTTCTCGGACCAAGGATGCTGTTTGGGTCATCGTTGACCGATTGACCAAGTGTGCCCGTTTTCTGGCCATTAAGAAGACCGATGGGGCAGCGATTTTGGCTAAGAAGTACGTGCAGGAGATTGTGAGACTGTGGAGTACCGGTGAGCATTGTCTCGGACCGGGATCCTAAGTTCACATCGGAGTTCTAGAATGCGTTTCAGGTGGAGATGGGAACGAAAGTGCACTTGAGCACGGCGTATCATCCTCAGACAGATGGATAGTCCGAGAGGACCATCCAGACTCTGGAGGATTTGTTGAGAATATGCGTGCTGGATTGGGGTGGTCACTGGGTGGATCACTTGAGCTTGGTAGAGTTTGCGTATAACAATAGCTACCAGGCGAGTATTGGGATGGCTCCATACGAGGCTCTATATGGGAGGCCCTGTCGTACCCCCTTGTGTTGGACACAAGTGGGGGAGATGAGCACTTTGGGTGCAAGTTTTGTTCAGGAAACCACGGTGATATACTCATACTTTACATGTTCTAGCATGCATTTATGTTAGTGTTTTTGGTCCCATGCATGTATTTCCCATAGATTTCTTAGTGTTTTGGTCTAAATTAGAGTACTAGGTATTTTCATTAGGTCCTAGTGATTCTTGCATGCATTTGGAGCCTTTCTAGGTATTTTGGAGATATTTGGAGCAATGAAGCAAAGTAGGAAGCAAGGGCATCCGAACCGCCCAACAGAACCTGGCAAACGAAGGCCCTATGATCTGATTTAGCTTCGGATCTGTTCATGAAAGTTGTAGAGGGATGAGTTATCGTTCTACTGGATTTTGAATCAAGTCATTCGGACATGTGGTGCGGAAGATATACCCTACTTACCAAAGCTATACCCGACTGGCCGCGAAGATGTCGAACAATACCGACCAGCATTGGGTCGGTACCATGGGTCGGTATTCCTCCAGAGACTTATACCGATCAGAAGCACTTCTCAACACCGACCCAGATCAGCTCGGCATGAAGGATCAGGAAGATTTGTACCGACCCATTCTGGGTCGGCACAAACCAAGCGGCACAAACACGGCAGTGCAGATCAACCTGTTTGTATCGGCAAAACGAAGTGGATCCAGTCCGATTTAGCCTCGACAGTCTTCATACAGGTTGTCGAGTAATGAGCTAGCTTTCCAGAGCAGTTGGAATGAGGGCATTTGGATAAGCGGTTCAAGAGATATCGCGATTTTACCAAAGGTGTATCTATCTGGCCGCGAGACTAACGCCGACCAGCATTGGATCGACACAAGAAAAGATTAGTACCGACCTGTTCTGGACCGGCACTAACTGGTCGGTACAAAGGCAAAGATTAGTACCGACCTGTCCTAGCTCGGTACACTTGGTCGGTACAAATCCACTCCCAAATCCATTCCCATGAAGCCAGCCAAAGTGTCTTAAAGATCCGGCAGAACGAAGAGGTTACGGTCAGATTCAGCGTCAATGATCTTCATCAAAGATGTAACCAGATGCGTTATCTGTCTATTGGAGGTGGTTTGAGGTCATTCGGACATGTATTACAGGAGATATTGCGATTTTAACAAAGGTATATCCGTCTGGCCGCGAGACCAACGCGGAGGAGCATTGGATCGGCACAAGCAAGCCCAGTACCGACCTGTTCTGGAGCGGTACAGCTTGCTCGGTACTGAGGCAGAGAGTAATACCGACCCAGATCACTCCCCATACCGACCCAGAACCGACCGGTACAAAATCCAATCTTTCCTCAACGAAGCTAGCCAAAGTCACCTAAAGATCACGCCAAATGGACAACTTACGTTCGGAATTAGCTTCGGCCGTCTTCATAGAAGTTGTATATAATTGAGTGATCTGTCTTCTGGAAGTAGTTTGAAGTCATTCGGAGCGGTGGTTCGAAAGATACATCCGATTTAGCGGGGACGTGTCTGTCTGGCGCCCAAATGAGCTATGCGCAGGGAGTAGTGCCGCCCAACTGTACCGACCCAGGACTGGGTGTATCGATCGATACCAGTCCCTTTCCGGTAGGCTTGTGTTGTTTCAGTATCGATCGATACCAGTCGTGTTGTTTCAGTATTGATCGATACCAGTGCCTTTTTGGTAGACGCGTGTTGTTTTAGTATCGGTCGATACCAGTGGTGTATCGGTCGATACCAGGGGTGTATTGATCCATACCAGGGGTGTATCGATCGATACCAGTCGTTGGTTGTGCCTTGAAAGCGTGTTATGTGTTTACTTTTCAGGCTGTGTGTTTAGCTTTTCTTGGAGTAGAATTGCTAGGCGTTGTTTAGTTTTTCATGGGATTGAATTGCTATTTGTGCTGGAAGTTTTAATTGGTGTTAATTAATTCTTCGTGTTGTAAATTGCTAATTGTTGTGCTTATTAGTAGCCTGTTGTTGGGAGGATCAATCTCACTCAGCGTTTGGTTAGCCAAATGTTGATGCATCACTTTTGCCGATGCAGGTAAAGATAAGGCGTGATCGTGGAATCGAGGCAGTGAAGAGGGGATGACTAGGACTCGGGGTTTTTGTTGTTGTTGTTGCTTTTGCTGTTATAGAAGCTGTAGAACTTGTTCTTGTATTGTTTAATTATAAAAAATAAAAAAAATGCGGTCGTTTCAGTTTGGTATCAGAGCCCATACGGTTCTAGGAGCCTAGTTGGTTCTAGAATAAGTTGGGTGTTGTGTGGGGGTCTTAGATTCATCCTCTTCGAGCCTTGTGAGATTCTACGGTGAGTATCTTTATTGTGATGATTGTTTTTAGTTTTCTTAGCTTGTGCTTCTGCACGTTGCAGATGGCTAGAGGGCGTGGTAGAGGTCGTGACCGTGGTAGGGGTCGTGGCCGTGTATCGGAGGAGTAGGTCGAGGAGTCGCGTGCGAGTCAGGTTGGGTCTGAGGGTGTGGCCGGTGTGAGTGCCGTTGGGGCTGGCTTGAGCGCCAGTGCGGCTGGTGTTCCAGCGGGTGCTGCGGGTGTAGCAGCGGGTGATGCTCGGGCCCGAGATGATCGCATAGCGGATCTTTTGACGAGGCTGTTGGAGCGGTTACCAGAAAGGGTACCGGCTCAGGCTCCTGTGGTTCCGGTAGTTGTGGAGGCTTAGCCTCAGGTGGCAGCTGCCATCCTACCTTAGGATGATGGAGCAGATGCAGAGGATTGGCACGGGGTTCTTCTCTGGAGGTGCTAATCCTGAGGACGCTGATGCGTGGTTGAGGAGGTTAGAGAGGAATTTCCTCTCGAGTAGGTGTCCCGCGGGATACTAAGTGGACATTGCGGTCCATTATCAAGAGGGTGATGCGCATCTCTGGTGGAGGGGTGTGGCAGCACGGAGAGTTCAGGCCGTGATGGTTTGGGCGGATTTTGTGGAGGAGTTTAACTCCAAGTACTTCCCTCAGGAGGCGTTCAACCGGTTAGAGTCGAGGCTTGCGAGTTTGACTCAGGGGGATCGTCGGTACGCGAGTATGAGGTGGAGTTCAACCGGCTTGGGTCTTATGTTAGATGAGCGGTTGAGAGTGAGTCGGCCCGTGTGCAGAGATTTCAGATGGGTCTTCGGGTTGACTTGAGGAACTGTTGCATGGTGAGGGCTTTTTGCACGGTTGATGAGTTGGTGGAGACTGCAGCTTTGCTTGAGGAGGGTCTGAAAGACGAGGTGGTAGTGGTTACACCGAGTTTTCAGGCGAGACCTGTGCAGCAGCAGTCCTGTCCGAGCAGAGGCGGTAAGCCGATGCAAGGACATAAGCGGAAGCGGGAGAGCGCTTCGAGAGGTAGTCGGGGTGGTCCGGGTTGCTTTGGTTGTGGGAGCATGGATCATTGAGTGGCGAGCTGTCCTCAGAAGGGTCAAGGAGCTTCGTCGGAAGAAGATTCCGATGATGCGAGTTCTGTGGGACTGTGACGGGGTGCAGGAGGAAACTTGGGAGCCAGAGGCTAGGATGGAAGCGAGGTTCTGGAAGTGGTTCCAGAAGCAAGCTGCGGCTTGAGTTCCATCGAGGGGTCCCAGTTTGGGTTGTAGCTGTATGCTTTGTGTGTTTCATTTTGTATTTCCGTTGTGAAGAACGATGTTACATTATGATGTGTATTAAGATGGATGTTCTTATTGCTGTTGTGAGCGTTGCGTGTTTTCAGTTAAGCTTGTTCGGATAAATGAGTCAAGTGACGGGACTGGGTTATTTCACTTAGCGGTTCTGTGTGGTGGGTTGGATTACAGGCGTATGGTACTTGTTTGTTTTATTACGTTTGTATTGATGACCTACTGCAGAGAGTTGTTGGGTGTTAGAGCTAGCCTAGTCATGGTTGTCTTGACAAGTTTCTCTAAAGCGAGCCGACACTGGAGGGTGCGCAAGGGATGTGCGATGGCCTGGTTATTGGTTATGCACGGTAGATATTCTGGGTACGGAATATGGGTGATGCCGGTGTTGCCTTGCAAGGATTTACACGGATCACGGGAGGTAGTTCAGTCGAGATGCTTATAGATGTGTGACTTATTGCTTGTTGAGAGGACTGGTTCCTCTGGTGTCGATAGCTCGCATGACTGTGTGTCTTGAGAGTGTGATTGGCGATGTACCCAGACTCAGAAGGTTTATAGCCTAGAGTGATACGTGATACCGTGGATTCGTAAGGAGTATATCCTAGACGTAGGATATATTGCCTAGAATTGAGTGGTATGGGGTATCGAGACTCTTACAGGTTATATTACCGAGTGGAGTGGTATGGCAGATATCCAGAACTCAGAGATGCTGCGGTGTCTTGGGTGATGTGGTATGGTTGATATCTTGTGAGGTATGGTGAATATCCTGCGGGATATGGCAGATGCTCGGAACTCGGAGATGCTGCGGTGTCTTGAGTGATGGGGTTTGGCTTGTGTTTGAGCAATAAGTACATATGATGCCGCGGTGTCATAAGCATAGGGACTGAGTGGGAAACCTCGGAGGTTGGTTTTGGACCTCGTGTGAGCGTTGAGATGGCCGGGTTGGCCAAGGTTTATGTAATCGTTGCGACGATTAAGGTTCATTGGAGATGAACGGTTCATGGGAGATGAACAGTAACGAAGATTCGAGGTCGAATCTATGTTAGTGGGGGAGAATTGTAACGCCCGCGTTCCGGAAGAATTGATTATTTGGGGAAAATAATTAATTCGGGTGGTTCCGGGGTAGTATCGATCGATACTAGCCTTGTATCGATCGATACCTGTCGGGGTAGTATCGATCGATACTAGCCTGTATCGATCGATACCCGTCGGGTTTTCCTTATTGTCTTCTTTCTCTTCTCTTCTTACGCTTCATAAACCATTCTTTTGGGGAAAAATCAGAATTGGTCGTGAGAGAGAGAGAGAGAGAGAGAGAGAGAGAGAGAGAGAGAGAAAGGGAAAGAGCTTGGTTAGAGCTTGGATCTTGCGAGATCAAGAGAGATTAAGCTTGGTGAGAAGCTTGAAGAAGAGGTTGGAAGAGCTTGGTTTTGGCGTGAAGAGAGGGAAGGTCTTCTAGAGCTCGATCCATCCGATCTAAGGTGAGTTGTGACCAAAGGTTAGCAATTAAGCTTGTGTGATGCTTAGTTAAGCTTGATTGATGAGTTTGGGGCTTTGTTTTGGCGATTTTTGGCGATTTCTGGGTTTAGATTTCGCGTAGGTTGTGAGTCGCAGGGGAGTATCGATCGATACCATGGGGTATCGATCGATACCAGTCCTTTGTTGGTAGACTTGAGTTGTTTTAGTATCGATCGATACCAGGTGTTGTTTCAGTATCGATCGATACCAGTTCCTTGTCGTTAGTCGGGTGTTGTCTGAGTATCGATCGATACCAGGGGTGTATCGATCGATACCACTCGTGTTGTTTGAGTATCGATCGATACCAGGGGTGTATCGATCGATACCAGTCGTTGGTTGTGCCTTGAAAGCGTGTTGTGTGTTTACTTTTCAGGCTGTGTGTTTAGCTTTTCTTGGAGTAGAATTGCTAGGCGTTGGTTTAGTTTTTCATGGGATTGAATTGCTATTTGTGCTGGAAGTTTTAATT
Source organism: Eutrema heterophyllum (assembly GCA_002933915.1). NCBI lineage: Eukaryota > Viridiplantae > Streptophyta > Magnoliopsida > Brassicales > Brassicaceae > Eutrema > Eutrema heterophyllum. The sequence continues at coordinate 223,877 of PKMM01020599.1, forward strand.
GGTGTTAATTAATTCTTCGTGTTGTAAATTGCTAATTGTTGTGCTTATTGGTAGCATGTTGTTGGGAGGATCAATCTCACTCAGCGTTTGGTTAGCCAAATGTTGATGCATCACTTTTGCCAATGCAGGTAAAGATAAGACGTGATCGTGGAATCGAGGCAGTGAAGAGGGGATGACTAGGACTCGGGGTTTTTGTTGTTGTTGTTGCTTTTGCTGTTATAGAAGCTGTAGAACTTGTTCTTGTATTGTTTAATTTAAAAAAAAAAAAAAAAATGCGGTCGTTTCAAATAAGATGGATGTTCTTATTGCTGTTGTGAGCGTTGCATGTTTCACTTAAGCTTGTTTGGATAAATGAGTCAAGTGACGGGATCGGGTTATTTCACTTAACGGTTCTGTGTGGTGGGTCGGATTGCAGGCGTATGGTACTTGTCTGTTTTATTACGTTTGTATTGATGACCTACTGCAGAGAGTTGTTGGGTATTAAAGCTAGCCTAGTCATAGTTGTCTTGACAAGTTTCTCTAAAGCGAGCCGACACTGGAGGGTGCGCAAGGGCGGTGCGATGGCCTGGTTATTGGTTATGCACGGCAGATATTCCGGGTACGAAATATGGGTGATGCCGGTGTTGCCTTGCGAGGATTTACACGGATCACGGGAGGTAGTTCAGTCGAGATGCTTATATATGTGACTTATTGCTCGTTGAGAGGACTGGTTCCTCTGGTGCGGATAGCTCGCATGATTGTGTGTCTTGAGAGTGTGATTGGCGATGCACCCAGACTCGGAAGGTTTATAGCCTAGAGTGATACGTGATACCGTGGATTCGTAAGGAGTATATCCTAGACGTAGGATATATTGCCTAGAATTGAGTGGTATGGGGTATCGAGACTCTTACAGGTTATATTACCGAGTGGAGTTGTATGGCAGATACCCAGAACTCGGAGATGCTGCGGTGTCTTGGGTGCTGTGGTATGGTTGATACCTTGCGAGGTATGGTGAATATCCTGCGGGATATGGTAGATGCTCGGAACTCGGAGATGTTGCGGTGTCTTGAGTGATGGGGTTTGACTTGTGTTTGAGCAATAAGTACATGTGATGCCGCGGTGTCATAAGCATAGGGACTGAGTGGGAAACCTCGGAGGTTGGTATTGGACCTCGTGTGAGTGTTGAGATGGCCGGGTTGGCCAAGGTTTATGTAATCGTTGCGACGATTAAGGTTCATTGGGAGATGAACGGTAACGAAGATTCGAGGTCGAATCTATGTTAGTGGGGGAGAATTGTAACGTCCGCGTTCCAGAAGAATTGATTATTGGGGAAAATAATTAATTCGGGTTTATTCCGGGGTAGTATCGATCGATACTAGCCTTGTATCGACCGATACCTGTCGGGGGTAGTATCGATCGATACTGGCATGTATCGGTCGATACGAGTCGGGGTTTCCTTATTGTCTTCTTCCTCTTCTCTTCTTACGGTGGATAAACCATTCTCTTGGGAAAAATCAGAATTGGTCGTGAGAGAGAGAGAGAGAGAGGGAGAGAGAGAAAGGGAAAGAAGAGCTTGGTGAAGCTTGGATCTTGCGAGATCAAGAGAGTTTGAGCTTGGAGAGAAGCTTGAAGAAGAGGTTGGAAGAGCGTGGTTTTGGCGTGAGCTAAGGGGGAAGAGAGGGAGGTCTTCTAGAGCTCGATCCATCCTAGCTAAGGTGAGTTGTGACCAAAGGTTAGCAATTAAGCTTGTGTGGTGCTTGTTAAGTTTGATTGATGAGCTTGTTCTTGGCGATTTCGTGGTTTCGATTCGTGTAGGTCGTGAGTTGCAGGGGAGTATTGATCGATACCAGGGGTGTATCGATCGATACCAATCCCTTGTCGGTAGACTCGAGTTGTTTTAGTATCGATCGATACCAGGCGTGTTGTTTCAGTATCGGTCGATATCAGTCCCTTGTCGTTAGACGCGTGTTGTTTTTGTATCGATCGATACCAGTCGTTGGTTGTGCCTTGAAAGCGTGTTGTGTGTTTACTTTTCAGGCTGTGTGTTTAGCTTTTCTTGGAGTAGAATTGCTAGGCGTTGGTTTAGTTTTTCATGGGATTGAATTGCTATTTGTGCTGGAAGTTTTAATTGGTGTTAATTAATTCTTCGTGTTGTAAATTGCTAATAGTTGTGCTTGTTGGTAGCCTGTTGTTGGGAGGATCAATCTCACTCAGCGTTTGGTTAGCCAAATGTTGATGCATCACTTTTGTCGATGCAGGTAAAGATAAGGCGTGATCGTGGAATCGAGGCAGTGAAGAGGGGATGATTAGGACTCGGGGTTTTTGTTGTTGCTTTTGCTGTTATATAACTGTTAGCTTGTGTAAGCTATAGAACTTGTTCTTGTGTTGTTTAAAAAAAAAAAAAAAAAAAGGGGTTTGGTCGTTTCAGAATACCTATAAATATGTGTTTTAGAGACAGAATTTTGTGAGCCCCTTTTGAGTGCCATTTAGTTTACTTTTTGCTTTACTTTTTGTTAATACTTTCGGCTCTTTATGCTTCGTTCTTTACTTTCGAGATTGGTAGAGAAGTTCTCTTCGGACATCGTTCTTAAAATTGAGAGCCTTCTTCTTCTATCTCCTGCTTTAATTTAAGTATTACTTTCGTGCCTTTTCTTTATTACTTTTGCACTTACTTTTATTTCGATACAAATCGAGATTGGTGAAGAGGTTTTCTCCGGACTTAGTTCTTAAAATTAAGAACCCTCTTCCATCAATCTCCTACTATTTATTTAATTATGTCTTTTAATTCGTCTATGTGCGAGTAGTTTAATCGTTGGGTTTAAAGGGATTATCAAAGGGGAATCCTATGTTTGATAAGGATTTTACGAGGTAAACCTAGCCGATTTCTAGAGCTCTTTCTTATAGATCGTTGTTAATACTAAATCTAGCGTTACGAACTAGATGTGATTCATAGGTGTTAAAGAACCACCAAAAGTGCTGAATCTAAATACCCGAACCGTTCATCTATAAGAGCGTGTCGCGTCGTAAGATACACTACAAGAAAACACAGTTTTTGTGACTACCTTTTGCGACTATTTTTTTTGTCGCAAAAAAGAGGGACTAAATTGTGATTGATTTGCGACTAATAAGCGACTACTCATAATGCAAAGGCACAATAGTCGCAATTTACCGACGAAATGAAATAGTCATACAAGAGTCGCTTATTTGCGACTGTTTAAGGACTTGCAATAGTAGTCACAAATTTGTGACTGATTTGCTTCGGTTTAGCAACTCCACTCGAATGTTTTTTAAAAATTCATCAATATATAATTGTAAATATGTTAATTTATAAGTTTTAACATATTTTTGAACTCTTATATACACATAATCATTGTAAAGTCATATTCAAACCTTCTAGGTTTTTAAAGTTTAGAGTTTAGGGTAATGGTTTTTCATTCTACTCATAACATGTATAAGTAGTCACAAAATGGTTCCAAATTTGCGACCGTTTAGCAATTCCACTGGATTTTTTTAATAGTAGTCACAAAAAGGTCCAAAATTTGCGACCGTTTAGCAACTCCACTCGATTTCTTTAAAAATCATAAATTCTAAACCCCAACCACAAACCCTTAACCCTAAACCCTAAACCCTAAACCTCTAACCGTTAATCATAAACTTGATCTAAATCTTAAATTGTAAACTAGATCTTACACATAAACATCAAATAATATACAAAAAAATTCAACACTTACAAATTTTTTAAATATAATCATTTCCTAAATTCTAAACCCTAAACATCTAACCCTTAATTATAAACTCTAAATCTTAAATCGTAAACTAGATCTTACACATAAAAATCAAATAATATACAAAAAATATAACACTTACGAAAATTTCAATCTAATCATAACATGTACTAAGTGTTACATGTGTTTTATAAGGGATGATTTTGTAAGATATAAATTCTCTCAAAAATTACTTATTTTTAAGTTTTAACATATTTTTGAAATGCTATATACACAGAACTAGGTAGGTAGCCCGTGCCTTGCGCGGGCAGATAGGTTTCATAAACTAATTACATCATTAAGTTATTAATTTTGTTACCGATAAAAACCAAACACAAATATAACAACAATGTTAGATTCACGATCAATCCAAAAAAAAAGAAAAAAGGAAATAACAACCAATATTATTCATAACAAAATACGAAATAAAGCAATGGCAATCTTAGAGTTCGAGAACATATTGAATAATGTTTCATTCACTCACACATTGTATGTAAAACAGTTCTTTTTTATCTCTCCATCACTAGAACTCTCTCTCCATTTTTTCGTAAGTGTCTCTCGCTCTAATCGGTTATTCCTCGTCTTTTCCTTCTTCTTTTTATCGTCTTTGATTTATTTTTTTTCTTCTTCTTCTTTTAATCATCTTTGGCTTCTACTTCGTTTTCTTTATCATCTTTATCTTCTCCAACAATTCTTCTTCTTCTTTCTCTTTCGGTTTGTATTCGTCTATCTCTTCCGGTTTTCCTTCTTCGTCGTCTTCGTTCTCTGGCTTATTATTCTTTTGGTTTTTCTTCGTCCCGTCTTCATCCTCAAATTCTTCTGATTCGCCTTCTTCTTCTTCTTCTTTATATTTTGGTTTATCTTCTCCCTCGTATTTTCCTTTTCTCTTTTACATTGTCTTTTGCTTCTTTTTCTTCTTCTTCATCACCTTCGTCTTCTTCTACTCCTTCTTCCCCTTCTTCTTCTCCAAATCCTTAACTTTCTCCTCCCGCTTCTTCTTCAACGTCTTGGTCTCATCCGCCTTCTTATTCTACTTATGGTTTTTCTTTTTCTTTGTCTTTGTCATCTTCCTCGTCTTTTCCGAATTTTTCTTCATCATCTTAGTCTTCGTCTTCGTCTTCTTCCTCTTACTTTTCATCATCTTTGGCTTCTATGAATTCCATTTTTTTCACTCTCTCACTTCTTCTTCTTCTTCTTCTTCCGGTTTTTCTTCGTCCTCTTCTTGTTCCGGCTTTTTCTTTGTCCGACTTTTCTTTGCCCTCTTCTTCATCATCTTCATATTCTCCGACTTCTTATTCTTCCGTGTTTCTTCGTCTCATCTTCTTCTTCTTCCTCGCCATATTCAACTTTGAATCAAAATCTTCCATTTTCGGTTTCCATTACTCTCTCTTTCTATCTCTCTAGATTCCTAACTTAGATCTCCCTTGGTTCTTCCTCGATAATCTCAAGCATGTTCTTCTTCCTCTTCTTCTCCACCATGAAAGATAAATTCCACAATAGATGGGTTTACTCTTGTCTCCTTCTACTTCTCTTTCTCTCTTTTGTTCTCTTAATTTACCTTCAAACATCTTCCCCATCTCTTCCTTCTCCTTCTTCATAACAATCACACATTTCTTCGACGCCAAAACATCTTCATTGTTTCAACCATTGTTTCCTTGTAGCTTCTATAATTTTCCTCAAACATTTCAAACAGGGTTTGGAACCGGTTCAGTATTGTCGAATTCAATATCTCTAAAATTTCTTTGTTCATACATAGATATGGTTAATAGCGAGTATATCAATTATGGCTGATTAAGAGGCATACATTAGAATAAAAAAATAGAATATATATAAAAAAGAAATAAAACTACCATTACCAAAAAAACTACACTTACATGTTCTCTCTCTCTCTATCTCTCTCTCCATATCAATCACACATTTTTTCGCCATCAAAATATCTTCATCATTTCAACCATTATTTCCTTGTATCTTTCGTGCATGAAACCACTTATTTAAATTGTATATCTAAATTTGAAAACAAAATTACAGCAAAAATATAATCATCATATCACTACATTATAGTATCATATATATATAAAATGTTATCCTATCTGTGTTACCACCGATTAATAATATTTATAAAAAACAAAATCCTAAAATATGGTTTTTCCACCTCTTTTCCTTATTCTTCTTCAACATCTTAGTATTCTTCGTTCTCTTTTTTCATCGTCTTCGTCTTCTCCGACTTGTTTTAATTTCATCGTCTTCGTCTTCTCCGACTTGTTTTAATTTTATCGTCTCCATCTTCTCCAGCTTCTTTTTCTTTTTTCTTTCTTTCAGTTTTTCTTCGTCTTCTTCTTTCTTATCCTTTTTAATCATCTTCGCCTTCTCGACATCCTATTATTCAGGTTTTTCGTCGTCTTTTACTTCTTCTGCTTTATCTTCTTCTTCCTCTTCTTCCTTTTCTTTATCTTTCGGTTTTTCTTCTTCTTCATAATTTTCTTATTTTTTTCATCGTCTTGGGCTTCTTCTTTTTCATAATCTTCGTCTTCTTCGACTTCCTCTTCTTCTTTTTTTCTTCCGGTTTTTATTCGTCGATCTTCTTCTTCTTCGACTTCTCCTAATTCATTTCATTTGTCTTCTTTGTCTTCTATGGTTCCTTATTCTTCTAGTTTTTCTTAGCTTCCTTCCGCATCTTCACCTTCTCAGACTTTGTCATCTTCATCTTCCGGTCTCCTTCCTCATCTTTAACGTCTGGGTCCTCGTATTTTCCAAATTCTTCTTCATCAGCTTCTTCTTCTTCCCCATCATCCTTTTTACACCTTCCTCGTCTTTTCCTTTTTCCTCTTCATCGTCTTCGACTTCTACTTCTTCTTCTTTATCGTTTTGTCTTCTTCGACTTTTTCTTCTTTTTTTTCTTTCAATTTTTCCTCGTCTTCTTTCTTCTTATTTTTCTTCTTTCTATTATTCTTACTTATCTCGTCTTCGCCTTTGTCCTCCTTCTTCTTCTTCATATTAATCACATATTTGTTCGTCGTAAAAAAATCTACATCGTTTCATCGTAGCTTCCGTACATTTCCTCTAACATTTCAAGCAGGGTTTGGAACAAGTTTAGTATTGTCAAATTCAATATCTATTAATTTCCTTTGATCATACATCGATATGTTTCATGGGTCGTTGTCATTTTCTCGTCGTCTTTCTCTTCTGGTTTCCTTCTTTATTATCTTCGTCTACTCTGGCTTATTATTATTTCGGTTTTTCTTCGTCTCATCTTCGACTTCTTCTTCTTCTTCTTTTTTCTTCAGGTTTGTCTTCATTTTCTTCTTCTTGTTTTTATTCGTCCTCTTCTTGTTCACTCTCATTCTTCATCATCTTCATATTTTCCAGGTATCTTATTCTTCCGATGTTTTTTGGTCTCATCTTTGTCTTCCTCCTCGCCGTATTCAAGTACGTTTCTTCATTACAATTGTTTGTACCAAGTATAGGCCACAACCGTTTAAGCAACAACGCAGACAACAGCAAGATCGGCATATATATGTATCTTATCGCCCCATCTATCTTACCATGTTGGTATTCTGCATACCTTAAGTGTCACTATTTATTCTAAAGAAAGTCTTTTCCGCTATTTATCTTCATGGTGTAAGTTTTGTAATGTTGTTCTTACTTTCAAGTTGATTATCTTCGGAGGTCTCCAAAGATAATATCTAATTAAATTATGAGTTGGGACCGACACCATAAGATTGTCACTTGACTTCTTCTCAAAGATTCTATATGGTTTTTCTTCTCCAAATTCATCATCCTCTTCCCCTTCTTATTCTTCAACATCTTCATCTTGTCCTAAATTTTCTTATTCTGATTTTTCTTTTTCTTTTCTTCGGTCTTCTTCCTCGTCTTTTCCTTCTTCTTCTTTATCGACTTCGTCCTCCTCTTCTCCCTCTTATTCAACTTTCAGATTTTCTTCTTCCTCATCCTTTCTTTCTTCTTTTTCATCTTCTTCGGCTTCTTCTTCTTTGTCTTCTTCTTCCTCTTATTTGTCTTTCGATTTTCTTATTCATCATCTTCATCGTCTTCGACTTCTATTTATTCTTCCTCTTCTAATTTGTCTTCTTCTTCCTCATCTTATGATTTTTTATACTCTCCATCCTATTCTTTATCTTTCGTTTGTTTCTTCTTCATATTTTCATTATTCTTTTTCCGGTTTTTATTCGTCTTCTTCTTCATTTTCCCATTTTAACGCCTTTGTCTTCTTTTTCTTCCCCAAATTCTTGATCTTCTTCTCCTTCTTATCCTTCAACGTCTTCGTATTGTCCTTCTTATTCTTATTATTATCCTTCTTATGGTTTTTATTTTTCTTTTCGTCGTCTTTTCCTTCTTCCCGTTTTTCATCGAATTCGTCTTTCTCTTCTTCCTCTTATTCATCTTTCGGATTTTCTTCTTCCTCATCTTTTCCTTCTCCTTCTTCATCGTCTTTGACTTCTATTTCTTCTTCATCCTCTTATATATCTTTCGATTTTCTTATTCCTCACCCTTCTCTTTCATCTTCATCATCATCTTCAAATTCTACTTCTTCTTCCACTTATGTTGTGTCTTCTTGTCTTTATCTTTCTCTTTTTCCTGGTATTTTCATACTTCTTTTTCTATTCGTGGACTTCTTATTCATCATCTTTGTATTCTCTCAGTCCTTCTTTTTCTTCTTTTTTCAGTTTTTATTACCCTTCTTCAACATCTTACTAACTGTCACAATGTTTTAACATATCGACTTGAAGAATTGATAATAAACCGAACAAAACAAATTATTTTAATAATAAGTTATGTTCTATGTCATGTCTTGTTTCGTATACCAAATGATAGAAGACCCCTTGAATCTATTCTTGCCTTTGCTCAACAAAAGTTGCAATTAACATAACTCATCATATGTGTTTTTGATGAAAAAACTCTGTGTTACAATCAGATGAAAACATATAAATGTTGTTTTTGGTAAATGAGTATTTGTGTATATTCTTGCACAGGCAGATAGGATTTCGTTTCTGAAGGATTTGTTTTGATTTTGTTTGAAGTTCGATTGCGAAGCGGCAGTCAAAGATATTGGCGACAAAACGTTTTTCAGTGCTGCAGTAAGTGTTCCTTTTCGCAATTTTTTTGCCTGCTGTAATTTGGTCGAAGAAGTCAATAGCTTCTTAGTTTGATTATGTTCTAAAACAATTTTGCATCTGGGCGTGATGATCAAAGCCCAGACTCCTATTTATCGGATTTGCCTTTTGCTAATTAGGAATCTAGCTGAACTTTTGAAATTGAGTGAAGATATAAGTGTTCTTACTTTGTGCTGAGATCCTTTGTTCATTGAGAGTATACACATACTCTTTAACTTTTCCGACTTCTAATTCCTCTTCTTTATGTTTTCTTCTTCTACATCATCTTCTGGTTTTCTTCTTCTTCTTGTACTTCGCTTTCTTCATATCTTCTGGTTTTCTTCTTATTCCTCTTCTTCCGATTTTCTTTTTCTTCTCTAATATTCTCTCTTGTCGTACTTCTCTTTCTTCATATCTTCAGTTTTTTTCACCTTTTTCTACTTTGTCTACATCATCTTTAACAAATTTATGTTCGTTGTCACCCATACAGTTTTCTTCCCGCTATTTTCACTTCAACATTCCCATGAGATTTAATTATCAAGTCCCCCCGAAAAAGTTATCATTTGACACTATATATATCAAACTTGTCAAGAGGATTTGTAAAAAAATTATGTAAGATTTTAAGAAAATTACAAGAGAAATTTATCCTTAAATGCCTACATAAAAGTTTGTGTCGGATCTTGAATGATGAGACTTTAAGATAATCTCATAGCGTGAGTTTGGACGGAAAAAAACTAAAGAATAGAAAATACACATAATCTCTGCGTCTTTTATGAACAACAATGAGAGGTGTCAAATCTTTCTTCTTTGCGTATTTGACAATCCACATAAACATATCAAATAGGTTTTATAGTTTCAAAAGAGACGAACTTATTTAGAAAATAGAGTCTTTGAAACTAATAACAACACCTTTTTGTGATAATGAGAGTTTGGTATCACCGAGCGCAACTCATATATGCAGGTCCGCTCTGCAATCCATCAACATTACTTTGAATAAAAGCCTTACAGTGGAATGGAAACGACATGTTGTGATCAAGATCTAGGTGTAAGTATTCTCACATCTCAGGACTGGATTAAATTAATAAGCATCGATATCAGCACAAAATTGAATTGAGATGAACAAACCTTAAACATGAAGATCCAAACAATATAGGAACATACTTCCTCGCCATGCAAACGTATTCATGAGATGTATTAAAGCATATCCAACTGCAGAAACTTCCTTTCTGGGAATCTCAAGTCCAAAGCAAACCATAATATTTGGGATAAACCAGACACTACCAAACCAGAAACCAAATCGAGATCGGAGCAGCTTAAACAATTCGAGATCGATAAGAAACCCAAGATAACACATAAACCTCACTTGCAAATCTCGGTCAGCTCCACAAAAAATCTAAACAGAAACAAACAAATAACAACAAAAAGACCAAGATATGAATAGAGGAAAATATGATGGATTCATAACATAACAGAAAGCTGATGTTGCGTACCTGGGAAGCGCCTCTTGCTGCTGCTGCTTCTCTCGCAGCCATGCTTCTGCTTCCACACAGTCATTCAAAACCTTCACATCACTGCACAACAATGGTATTAGGCTTTGAATAGAGAGACAGGAAACTCACCTGGTACCGTTGCCATGGCAACCATCCCCGCATCAGAAATATTAATGTATAAGCCAATGATTCCAGACCATCCCCCCGACTTCCAGTACGGCCAAGATGTGCAAGACAACTTGCATACCTTAACGTTCCCCTGCATATGAAATATATATATATATATACACCCAAAACAAAGAGTAGGAAAGATAATATACACCGTCTTTGATCATATTCAACATGCTGACCAGAGTGCGAATCTTTCCATCTTGATGCTGAAATAAAAAATTTTATATATGTAAACATTATGAAAAAATAAAATCGTTACCAATATCTCACAAAACTTTCAGAGAAAAAACAGCTGAAAAATACAACGTGTCAGGTTGTTTGTAAACAAAAACTCACCCAACCCAAGATCGATAAGGTAAAGTTTCTTCTCGTCTGCTGTTCCAGGTTGACCAAGTAATAAGTTTCTGGTTTCACATCTCCATGCACAAGCCTTCTTTAATGTAGGAAACATGCAAATCTTACCCGTACACTTGCCACTCGTAAACGTGGGCCAAAAATACAGCATCTACTATTTCGGTGTTCAAGTTAATAGAAACAAAGAGAGATAAGGAGAAAGACAGATTTTTTTACTCAGACCACATTTTACAATGAATCACATACAACATATATAGAGGTCTCAGATTATTCTAGGAACATAGTACAGTTCTTCTCCATTCTGTTTTGTCTGATTGCAGTAGACGTCTGATTTTAATTACACGAAGTGCCACCCGTTCTCGTATATAATGGTAGTCAACTTCGATGTGTTTAGAGCGGCTATGAAATACTGGGTTAGCAGAGAGCTGAACGGCGGACTTATTATCACAGTGCAAAAGAGCTGGTGTTGGTTGCGGTACAGACAAGTCTCGGAGGAGGTAATTGATCCATGTTAACTCAGCTGCAGTGTACACAAGAGCTCTGTATTCGGCTTCTGTATTCGGCTTATGTATTCGGCTTCTGTAGAGGATCGAGAAACGGTAGGTTGTCGTTTGGCACACCAAGAGATAATATTCGACCTTAGAAAAACACAAAAACTTGTTGTCGATCTTCGAGTGTCTTGACAACCGGCCCAATCACTATCACTATAAGAGATGATGGGAAGAGAGATGTCTTTGTTGAGGAAGAGGCCGAATGCAGATGTACCTCGAATATATCGGAGTATCCGCTTGAGAAGGGCAAAGTCTGACATAGTAGGAGAATGCATCCGTTGACAGACGAAGTTAACGGCAAATTGTAGATATGGTCGCGTAAGAGTCAAGTATTGAAGTTTACCTGCAATACTTCTGAAGTGAGTGGGCTCCGGAAACAGATTTGTGTCACGGTATGCATCATCAAGCCTGATCGGGAGGGGTGTTAGCATGGGATTTGCTTATGCCATGCCTGCTTCAAACAAAATCTCTGATGCATACGTGGACTGATTGAGAAACAGTCCCTCCGCATGTGGCTTCATTTGTATCCCAAGGAAGTATGACGGTGATATATCATGGTTTTTACCCGTTTTCGACCATGATATAAGTCCTTTTTATTGAGTCTTTCTAGTGTTTTTGGAGTCTTTTAGAGTCTTTTCAGGTTTTAGGTACGTTTGGAGCATAATTGGAGATATTGAAGCATTCTTGAGCTTTTTGGAGCAAAGCAGAGATCATGTAGCTGAGAAGGTCGATTTGGAGCCCGAGTATCGACCGATACCACTTATGGTATCGATCGATACCGACTGCAGAGAAACAAGAGTCGCGACTTTTCTGAAGTTTGAAAAAACTGCTCTTTGGTCCAGAAGTCTTTAATAATTACAATAAGCCCCAAAACGTGTTTTATGATTATAATTAGGTTTTTCAGCCACTTTTGTTGGCTACGCTTTATTCTATTCTGGTTTTTTGTTGAGAGCAATTGAAAGAGACAAGTCTGAACTTTGTGGTTGTATCATGAAAACCTCCTCTTGAATCTCACCATGCAAAAATGCACTTTTCACATCGAGATGAGTTATAGACCACTCCTTTGCAACCGCAACACTGAGCACCACTCTTATGGTAGATTTTCTGACAATAGGACTATAAGTTTCAACAAAATCAACATCCTCCTCTTGAGCAAAGCCTTTGGCGACTAAGCGAGCTTTGAGCTTGTCTAGAGATCCATCTGCTTTGACCTTTACTGTGATCCATCTGCAGCCGAGAACATGCATGTTCGGCTGAATGGGAACCAAAGACCATGTGCCATTGTGTGCATGTGCATCCATCTCTTCATGATAGGCATTGGTCCATCCCTCATGTTGGAGCACAGTTGCGATGGTTTTTGGTATTGGGGGAAGATCAGTTCGAGTAAACAAGGCATACTGTGGGTTCTGTTTCCTGATTCCATGCTGTAATCGAGTTGTCATGGAGTGGGATCGACCAACTGGAGGTGGGACAGATGGAGCATGGGAAGAAATTTCAGGTTCACCATACGAGCTTGCACCGACAAGACAATCCTCAGAGACAGTAGACTGAACTGTATCCTTAGTGTGTTATGTTTATGGTTCAGCAATATCAACAGGGCACACAGGAGCGGAGACAGGACTGGACGGGATGATTTGTGGTGGTGCTGGTGCAGACTGCCAAGCTTTGAGCAGAGAATAGAGTATGGATCCACATAGTTTTTGTAGCGATCGGTGAAGGGAAAGGTGTTCTCATCAAAGATGACATGTCGAGATATATATATTCTTCCTATTGGTGGATATAAACACATGTAACCTTTGTATTGGGCCTTGTAGCCAAGGAAAATACACTGTATGGATCGAGGATCAAATTTGTGGTTTGCATATGAGCGAAGACATGGATAACATGCTGATCCAAAAACCCTCAGGTATGAATACTCTGGCTTCTGCTTGTTCAACACTTCAAAGGGGCTTATATACTGCAAGGGTGTTGAAGGAAGAAGATTGCTCACAAAATTTGACGTGTAAAAAGCCTCAAGCCAATACTTGAATGGTGTTTTGCTCTGGAACATCATCGAGAGAGCTAGTTCAGTCAAGTGACAATGTTTTCTCTCGGCAAGTCCATTTTGTTGAGGTGTAGCTGGACATGACAGTTGATGGCGGATCCCATGATCTGACAAGTGTTTTTTGAAGACATTACTGATGAACTCTCCGCCTCCATCACTTTGGAAGATTTTAATTTTCTTGTTGTATTGATTTTCAACTTGTTTTTGAAAGGCCATAAACACTTGAGAAAAATCAGACTTGACTTTGAGAGGGAATAACCAAGAATACCGAGAGAAATCATCCACTAAAATAACATAGTACTTGACCCCTTGATTGGATACAATAGGTGATGGTCCCCATAGATCACAATGGATACGATCAAGGGGTCCCAAAGCATTGGACAAAGAAGCAAAAAACGGTAACTTGGAGCTTTTTCCCATCTGGCACGGTTCGCAGATGGAGGTGGAGCTGTCCTTATTGCTAGATATTTCCTTCCCGGCCTTTAGATGCTGAAGAATTTGAGAGTTTGCATGCCCCAAGCGTTGGTGCCACACCATCTCACTCCCAGTCACATGTCTATTTGAGTAGAAGGCAATGAAATCCGAATTCTTCAACACATAGAGATTATCAGTTCGAGGCCCTTTGGTCACCACTTTCTGGGTTTGCAAGTCAATCACATATACCCAATTAGCATAAAAAAACACACCACAAGGATAGTCATCACATAGCTTAGATATTGATAACAGAGATTTATGTATCTTTGGACAAACCAGTACATTAAGCAGAGGGATACTACCTTGAGGAGTGGTGATAACAGTGGATCCAACATGAGTAATGGGTAGTTGTTTCCCATTACCAACCAACACACTTTCCGGCCCATGGTAAGGAGTTGGATTCTGGAGAGATGATGCAGTAGATGTGATATGAGATGTTGCACCTGAGTCAGGATACCATTATGTGCCAGTATCATCAGATACATGGAGCGCAGCAAGGGCTTGGGGAACATTATTGCTTTGATAAGCATGGTCAAAGCTATTCCAACAGTTGATAGCAGTGTGACCAACACGGCCACAAATTTGACACTTCGGGCGAGTAATAGGTGACCTTCCTGTTGACTGTGATGAGTTCCATCCTGAAGAATTCACATGTTGTGAAAAACCTCTTCCTCTTGTAGAAAAACTTCCACGGCCACGGTTACCAAATCGTGAAGAAAAACCGCCAAGACAACGTAGACCAGTGTTGTTGTGGTTTGACCTTTGAGTCTGAAAGGCCGTGAAGGGGGTGATACCAGCAGGAGACTCGTAGGATTGGAGACGTGTATGAAAGCCAGAGATCTTAGAAACCACATCATTGAAAGTTGGCGGTGGTAGGCGGGACATGGAGCTCTGAATAACAGTGGAGATGGGATCATAGTCACGGGTTAAGCTGTTGAGAAACGTGAAGATCTTCATGGAGTCTTCAACTGGTTTACCAATCGAGCTTAACTGGTCACAGAGAGCACGAAAGTCACGACAATACACCATAAAATCACTGCCTTTGACAATAAGGCATTGAAGACGACGACGTAGATCGAATTCACGAGCAACATAACTCTTGTTAAAGTTGTCTACGAGAGATAGCCAAACATCTTTTGACGTTGTGAGATCATGAACATACCCAAGGACCTCATCAGTGAGGGTCCCAAAGAGCCATGACTGGATTAACTGATATGTGCAGCTCCAGGCTTCAAACACCGGATTTGGTGTAGTAATTTCAACACCATTAGCGGCAACTGTGACGATAGTGGCTGGAGCAGGTATTTGGCCATTGACAAAGCCAAGAAGCTTCTTACAACGAAGCAAGGACTCAAACTGCACTTTCCAGAGAAGGTAATTATTCCTTTCGTTGAGTTTTAAGGTAACTGAACTTGCAACATGAAAATTTGAGGGAAAAGGGTAAGGATTCTGAGCTTCCACCATTACAGCAACCGGTTAAGGTTTTATAAAAGCTCTGATACCATAATAGAAACAAAGAGAGATAAGGAGAAAGACAGATTTTTTTACTCATACCACATTTTACAATGAATCACATACAACATATATAGAGGTCTCAGATTATTCTAGGAACGTAGTACAGTTTTTCTCCATTCTGTTTTGTCTGATTGCAGTAGACAAGTGTCTTGCCATCATAACAGAGATGCTCCATACTATTATGTCTTATTCTGTTTTGATTGCAGGTAACTTCGAGATGGGCCTAACATGGGCCTAACATATTCTTCTGTGCTTTGTCGAGGTGGACTCAACATCTTCTTTTGGGCCTCACTTTCACAAGTTTCAGAGCGACCTGAAAAGGAAAAGAATTAAAAAAAATTCACGTTTTTTGGTCTCACCCCCACGATTTTCACCAGGCTTTTATCTCAATTGCTTCTGCTTCAATTATATCATTGCCAGTTTGCCACAATATGAGAGCCAAATACACGGAATCGCGGAAATTTTTTTGCAGAGGATTCCCATAAACTCTCAAAACCGGATTACTCAACCTTTGAAATTGATTAACCAGAATATTACGGAGAAGGAGAAGAAGAACGGAATTTCCCAAAGATGTTTCTCAATTCCTACATATTCTTTAACCGGTGGTTTAAGAGATCGATGGTTACATTAATCCTCTACAATAAAGCAAGCATCTTTGTGAATGACTAAGGTTACTCCGAGTATCTTAGGTTTACCGTTTCAATTGGGTATCGTTGCCAGAGAATCAAAGGATCTTAATCTCAATCTCTCCACTTTCTTCGATCTAGGTCTTCTCTCAAGGTCGATTACAGTCCAAAACACTCGTGGAACCCTTTCTTTGTCTTTGTCAAAATTGGAACGGTTTATTTCGGCTCGCCGATATCAAGCTCCATGAGATGTATTAAAGCATCTCCAGTAGCAGAAACTTACTTTTCGTGAATCTCAAGTCCGAAGCAAAATTTTTTTTTGAATAAACCACACATTCCGAAACCAGAAACGAAGTCGAGATGGAAGAGCAGCGATTTGAGATCCGATCGATAAGTCATAGAGTAATATTCGCTGGCAATCAATCGCATAGCTTAGATACTCAATCCTCCTCATTCATCATGAACACAAACCCAAAGCCTAGAAATAAAAATCAAAACCATAATTCGGAAATCAAGAAAACCAATCAACTCAAACGTTATAACACAGAAACCATCGGTTGAAGAAGAAGCTCTAACTAATAGGCGATTAGGGCTAAAGGGAGAGAGTATAGCGACTACAATTTTCTAAAACATGCTTTCATATTTATAGAGGTACTAAGTCGTTGGATGATTAGGTTTCACACCAAAATGAAACACACATTTACGCAAACAACATGAACCCTAGGTTTTTCGAGGAAATGGACCCAAAAGCTAAAATATTAAAAGCCCAAAATTCGACAATCGGTACGACAAATTATGAATTCTAAACAAAACTTAATTTAAACCGATATAAAAGGTACTAACCGAGTTTTACGGTTTAGGGTGAATGAGAGAGCTCCATTCCAAAAATTTACTTCGCTTTTACTATATACGATCATTGTAAAGTCATATTCAAACCTTATAGGTTTTTAAATTTTAGAGTTTAGGGTAAAGGTTTTTGATTCTACTCATAACATGTATAAGTAGTCACAAAATGGTCCCAAATTTACGACTAATTTACGACAAAATGACAAAATAATGAAAGCTTCTCATTGGCTAGTTCATTGAGACAAGGATTCCACCGTTGATTGGTTTAATCCAACGGACCAAATCTTTTTTTTTTAATTGAGTTTATCTCTTGCTTATTCTTCTTCTTCCTTCTCTCTCCTTCCTCCGATTCAGCGGACCAAATCTTCTTCTTTTTTTAATTGAGTTTATCTCTTGCTTCTTTTTACAAAGGTAGTTTATCGATTCTTCTTCTTCTTTCTCTCTCCTTCCTCCAATTTTTTTTTTCAATTGCTCTCTGTATCTTCTTCTCTTCACATCTAACTTTTTTTTTCTTTCCATATCCGATGCTCACTGCCGGCAAGGCTGTCACGGAGATGTTCAACGAGGCTGGGTTCATCACCGCCAGCGAGGCTGTCACGGAGATGTTCACCGGAGGATCTTGCTTGGGAGCCAGACGGAAAAGCCCGCTAGTCAGCAGATCTGGCCGGAGGAGCAGATCTGGCCGGAGGAGCAGAACCATGTTTCTACGGCGCCAGAGGAGGTGGGGGAGGTCTGCTTTTTCTGCGGCGCCGGAGATCGAAGATCTTTTTGTTTTTTTTTTGTATTTAGATATTTTCTTTTTTTATATATAAATCAATTTGTTTATTTTCTTTTTTTAATTTTGTTTTTTTTTATTTTGATTTTACTGGTAGTCGCAAATCAGTTTCTAAATTAGGACTGATAGTGGGAGTCACATATTAGTCGCAAAAGAGCGACTGTTTTTGCGACCACTTTATTTAACGACCAAATATTTGCCACTATTTTTTTTGGTCGCAAATGACTCATTTGCGACCATTTTGTGACTCTTTTTGGGAGTCTCAAAAACTGTGTTTTCTTGTAGTGATATGAAAGTATACTTCTGGAGTGCCGTGAACTAAGAAGAACCAGCGCCGGCCATAGACGAAAGCTACTGGTCGAGTGTATAGATTGTTGGTGCGTAGGATGTACGAAAGTAGGCTACGCCGTTTATTCTGTTCAGTTCGTGAAGTTAAAATCTAGAATCAATTTTTACTAAGAGCTTAGGTCTCGTGATTGAATCGAGCATACCCTAAGATATCTCTGTCGACGCAACACCGTTTTATTATTGTTTACAAATCATTTTTCACTTTAGTTTATGCCATCGATTTTCTTAGGCTATTTTACAAGCAATTTTCCGTTTTTACGTTCTTTACAATTTCGTGACAAAAACCCTATAAAAACTTATTCTCGTCTTAGACTTCCTTGCTATTCTCTGTTTAAGGTCTCGCAGAACAGCTCTCTCTCCCTGTGGATCGATATCTAAAGTACTACAACGCACGTCTGTGCACTTGCAGAACCTTTAGGTTTATAAATTTAAAACCTGAAGTTTTGAAGACGAATCCGACGCTACCACATACAAAAACATGTAGGTGAATAAAGTGGGAAGAGGAGATTATTCTATAATGGTTTTTAGATCCTCAAGAGGGTTGAAATCTTTCAAACTATCTAATCGAATTTCCACCAAATCTGCACCCAATTCCTGGGCTTTGCACGTTTCAGTCATCATCTTGTCTATTGAATCCGCCATCATTGGAGCAAGATCAAGCTCGGATTCTCAGCGAAGTCGATGAGGAGGAGAAGAAGAGAAGGAAGGAGACAAAGTGGAGAAGAAGAGAAGAAGAAGAAGAAGAAGAAGCGGAGGAAGGAGAAGAGAAAGAGAAAGTAAATATAAATTTCTAACCGGATATATATGGAAGTGAGAAGCTTGACACTAAATCTGTTGCGTCTGCGGCGTCTGAACCGCCGGCGAATGCATTGGAGGCGGTGATAGGAACAAGAAGAACAACAAAACTGAAAGCCCACTGCGCTCTTTTAAAAACAAGAGAAAGAGAAAGGAAATCGGATGAGAGAAGAAGAAAAAAACAGAGGGTAATCGAAGGAGGAGATGAGAGTCGATCGATCGAAAGAAATTTGAGAGGGAATTTGAGAAACATGCAAGTGAAGTTGCAACAAAAGTGAGGAATCGAAAGACTGAGAAAGAAANGAAGAAGCGGAGGAAGGAGAAGAGAAAGAGAAAGTAAATATAAATTTCTAACCGGATATATATGGAAGTGAGAAGCTTGACACTAAATCTGTTGCGTCTGCGGTGTCTGAACCACCGGCGAATGCATTGGAGGCGGTGACAGGAACAAGAAGAACAACAAAACTGAAAGCCCACTGCGCTCTTTTAAAAACAAGAGAAAGAGAAAGGAAATCGGATGAGAGAAGAAGAAAAAAACAGAGGGTAATCGAAGGAGGAGATGAGAGTCAATCGATCGAAAGAAATTTGAGAGGGAATTTGAGAAACATGCAAGTGAAGTTGCAACAAAAGTGAGGAATCGAAAGACTGAGAAAGAAAGAGGCATAGTAAATAACGAAACAGTCCTTCAGTGGTCGCAAATTGGTTGCCAAATAAAATATGGAGGGAATAATTACCGCCTGAAATTTCACAAAAGTCCTTGAATATTTCCAAATTTCCGCCACAAACGCACATGAAAGAGTAGCAAAATAGTCGCAAATAGGTTATGGTCGTAGCAAAGTAGTCACAAATTGAGACTGCTTTGTGACTCTATTTTGTAAGTCACAAACCTTTACCCTAAACCCTAAACTTTAAGAGTTTTGCAAGGTTTAAATATGACTTTACAATCATTTTTATTCTAATTTTAAAGTAGAACTCTCTATTTACAGAGATAAACAAAGATATGATAAGTAAATTTTGAGAGATATAAATCTTTAAAATCATTCCTTATAAACATATGTAATACTTAGTACAATTATGAGAAGATAGAAACACAAGTTTAAACTGTTGGGAATTAAAAGTTTTTTCCTCTATTATCACGATTATGTGTATATATTAGTTCAAATTTATGTAAAAACGTCAAATTAACCTACTTACAATTATATATTGTTCAATTTCTTAAAACAAATCGAGTGGATTTGCTAAACGGTCGCAAATCAGTAACAATATCAGGTGTTGGTCATGAGTTAGTCGCAAATTATTGGGTATTTTAAGACCCATTATAAAATTGATGAATATCTATTCTCTAGAGTATCAAATCCGTTGCAAATTATCGACTAATGTGCGACAAAACTGTAACGACAATATTCCGTTGCAAATCTGTCGCAAATTTGGGACTACTTTTGCGACTACACTTTCCAACTAATACATGAGCCGCTAATTCGTCTTAATTTCCGACTCTTTTGCGACCATAACTATATCGTCGACTACAAGTCCTTAAACAGTCGCAAATAAGCGACTCTTCTATGACTACTAAGTTTCGTCGTTAATTTGCGATTGTTTTGCCTCTGCATTGCGAGTAGTCGTTTATTAGTCGCAAATTAGTCACACTTTCGTCCCACATTTTTGTGACAAAAAAAAGAGTCGCAAAAAGTACTTACAAAAACTGTGTTTTCTTGTAGTGCGTACCATTGCTAGTCTTGCAATTATATCTAGCATCGGCACAAATGGTTTTTCTCTGGCTTCCACTATTGAGATGTTTCATGATTCGGTTGAATTATTCTCCACATCTTCACAGTAGTTGCCTATCTTGTAGAATGGTCTACACCAACTCCTTGGATTTGTCTTCTTCAAATCCGCAAACACGGTTGAGTCATAGCATTCAATCTTGTCTAAGCTTTCTCTAAACTTTACCTCATTGTAGCTCCATGCAAGATGCCATATCAAGGGCTTCATCTCTTGCTTTTTTCCATGCTTAGCCTTCAAGTTAGCATAGATGTGTCTGACATAGTGTCTATGCTAGATCTTTGGAAGCTCTAGCTCAACAGCTGAGATCAGTCCCATGCAAATAAAAAACAAACCACATCAGTTTGGTTTTAAATCCAAATCATTGCAAAACCAAATCAGATTTGTTTTCAATCCAAATACAAAAAGCACATTTACCCTTTGCCTATCCGAGACCATAATATATTCATCACCATCGTCCAAATCCAAATCAGCTTTGATCTTCTTCACAAACCACAACCAATTTGGTTTGTTTTCTACTTGCACAACCGCACATGCTATTTGATAAATAGCATTATCCGCGTATCTCGACCCATAACAACCAGTAACTGACCTTTCATCTTTGATCCTAAGTGGCATCCATCAACTCCTATAAGCGGCCTACAAGTGGCTTTCCATGATCTTCTAATCACATCAAAACAGACATAAAACATGTTGAAGTTATCTAAACCTTCCTCGTTTGGCACACATTCAATCTCCACAATAGAGTTAGGGTTTGACTATATGATCTCACGACCATAATCATGAAGACGTGAAAACTGTTCATCATACTCTCTATGAATCCATCTTAGAGCTTTATTCCTAGCCGCTTGACTATGACTACTCACACATGATCCAAGAAAAAAACAAAAGCTAAACAAGGTAAATAAGGCATAATAAAAGAGATTAGAGAAAGAGATCGAGAAATACTCACTAAGTACTCAAGATTCAAGACAAAATGATGTTTTAGATCCAAAATGAATATTTTTTTGATAAAAAAGCTTAGAAAGGAAAATTGAAGTGGGTCGACCCGGGACAAACCGGATCGGATCTGAAAAAACAAAGCTAAAACGGCAATAACGGTCGCCTGCAGCGATCATCTAACCATTGTGAACATCTTCAGAATAGAGGTTTTCGTTGCACAAGAAGAGGTGGTGACAACGGTCAGGGGAAACAGTTTGGACCGATGCGGTTTCTTCCTCGGAGCTGGCGGCGGTCGGCGGCAGCGGTCAAGTGACTGTTACAAGGCATTCCCAGAACGAATGATTTTGAATTTAGCGGTTCGCCCGAGTGGTCTCCTTGTCCGCTGTGAATCTTTTTGACATGTTGTTCTCCCATTCTTGATTCCTTTCTTCATCTCTGAGCTCTACACTCGTACAAGTCTCAAAATCACCTTTAAAGACCTAAATACTATGCAAAATGCAAGATGAACAACCTAGGATTCTAAAATGTATGATAATACAAAAATGAGACCAAAATGCATATGTACAAGTCTTAGATGACGCGAGATGAGATCGAAACAATAAAAACATGAGTTAGAAACATGCAAAAAACACAAACATCAATCCTTCGACCAGGAATCCTTCAGACTCGAGCTAAATCGACTCCAATCTTAAACATCTGGTTATTATCGGTTCTAAACAAACCAAGACTGTACCAAAATCTCCCTCACTCTAACCCTATTGGACCGATATAAGTGTATAGTTGAGAATTGTTCTACAACTAATTTTCCATCTATTTGATCCTTCCCGAAAGTTTGTCGAAACACCAAAACATAATGCATTGCTATCCTTGGAAGAGTGCAAGGGTGAGTCCCTGCGTCTCACATGTTTTCTCTCTGACGCGTTTTATCAAACACCTTTCATGCGCAAAATCGCAAACATTTCTTCAAAGGAGATTTCACTCCAATACCCACGCTGATGTCGCTGTAAGAACGAAAACTTCATGTTTCAAAAGCCTCAGTTCCAATCAACAAAACCAAATCCTTCTCTACGTCGATACCCTTCTCCAATGGAACCAGGTCTCTTTCCCTCTCTCTCCCTCAGACAAAGCGACCATTTTGCTCAATTAACTTTGTTGGGGTTTCTGTTTCCTTTTGTTTTCGAATTATTTCTTACCTCAAAGTGATGTTACCTTAATTGAAACAAATGGGTTTGTCTCTGTTTCGATTGGGAGTAAAGCTTTGTTTGTGGGTGCTTATGTGAGTTTGAATTTGGCCTTGTGAATGTGCAGAAAATGAACCTTACAGCAACCAAAGAAGCTGATGAAGTAATGGAGAGGCATATCGAAGATTCTCTTGCGATATTGCCTCCTATAAAGACTTGTTACAACTTGCATTCCAGTGAGTTGTTTGATCACATCAGTTTAATTGATGTTGGAAGTGGTGCAGGCCTTCCTGGGTTGGTTCTAGCCATTGCTTGTCCAGGTGCTCTTTAGCTTCAAATATGATTGATGCAGTTTTGTTTGTATCAGATGCAGCTTGTTATTGAAAAAGCCAACTTCTTTGTATTCAGATTGGAGAGTTACACTACTGGAGTCTATAAATAAACGTTGTGTTTTCTTGGAGCACGTCGTCAGTGTCACCGGGCTTACAAATGTTAAAATCGTAAGGGGCAGAGCAGAGGTATAGTTTAGGCCTCTTTATTTTGTGTGTTGTGTTTCTGCAATAAGCATTAGTAGGTTCACTTGTTTAGTTGGCTTCTCTTGGTTTCTCTAGTATCTATGGTAACTCAATTTAGATGCAGTTTCATTCATTCTGAATTAATTGTGTCTTTTCTTTTCGTTTCAAAGCTTAGAGACTTTCCAGAGAGGATAATCTGTTAATGTCTCTGTTGAATCTATAGATTAGACAGTTAAATTAGAGTATTTTAGATGTTGGTCTGTTAGTAAATGTTATTTTTCGAGCTACTCTCTTTTGTATAAAGTTTCTGTTGGAAACTATGATTCAAGATTGAGAAAAGTACTTTTCTTAATTGTGGTATCTGTTATATAAATCTCACCCGTTAAGAGTGCTCATGTTTGTATAACCCCTTTGTAACATAATAGCCAGTAAGGTGGATTCTAAATTTTATTGTCCTACTTTTGGTATAGAACAGAGTTACGGGCACGATGTTATGTACAGAGAGAAGTTCGATGTGGCTATTGCAAGAGCTGTCGCGGAGATGAGAGTCTTAGGTAATTTTTTACAAGTTTCAAGTACTGTAGTGCTAGAAACATAGTTGCTTATTAATTGGTCAGAATGGTTCTGAGTTGTTTGTTATGAGTTTTTCAGCTGAATATTGTCTTCCTCTGGTTCGGATTGGTGGATTGTTTGTAGCTGCTAAGGGTCATGACCCTAAGGTAAGAGTTCTCGTTTGTGACATTTTGTTTTTGATTTATGTTTCTGAAACATATATGATTTATTTCTTGATACTATATGTAATGTGTACAAGCTTCTGGATTCTAGCATCCGTTCTTTATAACCTAAATGTTTCATGGATTTGTTAAAAACAGGAGGAAGTTCAAAATGCAGAAAATGCAGTTCGCATGTTGGGTGGTTCCATATTACAAATTAGTCCAGGTGTGATTTTTTTTTGCTTATACACACTCACAAGTTTTATCCGACGACACTTAAACATTTCTCATTATAACATATCAATGACTATGGATTTATTTCTCGTTTATGGTTTTCGATAATCGAACTTTGCAAATATGCTTGCAGTGGATTCACATAGCCCTTATGGACAACGAACAACGGTTGTTTGTCGTAAAGATCATTCCACCCCACAAAAATATCCTCGTGAAGCAGGTACTCCTTCTAAATTACCCTTGTAATTTATGTTCAATCACTTTCCTTTAACCTTGATTTGTAAAATATTTGAAAACAATATTTATATCACTTCTCTTGGAGTTCACTTTTAATCTTCAGTTTAATGTCTGTCTAGCTAATGTGTTTCGATGAATTAATGTAGACATGGCCTCTGAATGAAATAGCCAATTAAATTATCCAACAATTTTCTAAAATAAGTATTGATTTTTGTCAGATTAGGGAAAATTTTGACTACAAGCTTCAAAATTGTCATACAAGTAATAGGAAACTAGCTTGTCACAAGTCCATGACTTATATAACATAAGTACCCATAAAGCTCAAATTCTGCACTAAGCATAGGATCAACATGCTACTGGTGTGGATTTATATTTTAGTCAATAGGTTAAGCTAGTGTTGGGAGTTCGGTAATTCGGTATTCAGTATTCGATTTATTCGGGTACAAAATAAATAGGTCCAAATGGGACCAAATTATATTTCGGTTCAGTTTTAAACATTTTGGTTTGGTTCGGGTTTGGGGTCAGTTTGGTATTAGACAAAATATTATGACAAAAATAAAGAACTAAATTAATTCTAATCAATATTGTAGATTTTTTATATATAAATTATTTTTCTATATATTTAATTTAAATATTAGTTATAATGAATTTTGGTTAGTTCGGTTAATTCGATTCGGTTCAAGTAATTCGATATAGAAATTTCTATACCATTCAGCTTATTTTATAATTTGCTTGGATTCGGGATGGTTTGGTTCGGTTTGGGAGTTGGCACGTAGTAACATATCTTGGGATTATTTTATAATTTGGTTCGGTTTGAGAGTTAGCACGTAGTAACATATTTTGTTCTGAATTTGAGGCGTTTCTGTGAGTGCTGACTCCATCTCCAATGCCAACAAATTATTCAAGTCTCTCATCTCGTGACTGCTCTGCTTGTTAATGTATGCAAATGACGACAAAGGCTATATTACCTAAAAAAAAATAATCAGAGAAATGGTAATGTCGAAAATGTCATGGGGCAAAAGGACTTGGATACCTAACTAATCCATGTCTAGTTTTTTTTTAATTAAATTAGGTAAAAATTTGGAGAAATATTTAAATAAAAAATGTTGAACCAAATGAGAATAGGATACATCATATGCCCACGATGTGCTTTCTTTTTGCTACTTTCCTTGCTCTTATTATTGACTCCGTTGTCTAACGTTTGTTTCATAAACCTTTTTGTCTTTCGAGTGGAGAGAGTCGTTTCATTAGGTGGTATCTGAAGTTTGAATATTAAAACTTCGCGTCTGCTATGCAATTTTTCGTTTTTATACAAACGAACTTCATTTATCGATTAAACCAATACATTATTTATATCGTCAACCAATACGGAACACAAGTGCCAACAAAAGAAGAATTTTTGTTTGATCACTAGCATTCCTTTCTAACAAATTTGCATTTTATTTATCGATTAAACAAATACATTATTTGTATCTTTAAAACATTAAAGAACAGAAATGCACTTCATATGTTTACTCAATTTGTATATGTTGGTAATAGTTTATTAAACATTATTATCTGAAAATAAAACAAAACTCGAGTTTTTGACTATCTAGCCTGATGCATAAGGAACGAATAACGGATATTTATATGTAAACCCTACTTTTTTTGGCTAAAGCAAATCTCATAAAGAGATGCCTTTTTCTCTTAACTATTGGTAAAAATAGTTTCGATGGAAACAAATAATAATACAGAATAGACGAACTACTTGTTCCATATTTATATTTCTTTAACAAAGATTTCACCTACTTGGTTTTAATAGATTCTGTTGAAACCAAATTGTTAAAAATTGTCAAAACATGTACTAAAAATAGGGGACTCGCTTTTCAAGTGGATATTATGTGATAGAAGCCCTCTTCTTCTATCTAATTAACAACACTCATCTCACACATTCCACACTCATTCTATTATCCCAAAAGATAAACTCATACAACAACGGCAACAAGTTACTAAAGAGAAGCCACAGATTTGGTATCCCATCCAAATTAAATGATTTAGGAACTCTTTCATAAGGTTGGCACCAAAATTTGCCAAACCTTAACTTGAGAATCAAGTCCTCCACTGTAAATGTGATAAGAAGCCTCAGATTGTGTACCGGAGTCACGAATTGCTCCGGTTAAGCACTTAACTGGTCCTCTATGCCCCTCCAGCATAGCCAAGCACGGATAATCAGTTGCAGAACATTTCCACAGCCTCACCGTTTTATCTGCAGAGCCACTACAAAGTATACCCGAAACAACCGCTAGGCAAAGGACAGACTCTGTGTGACCTCTTAGCACTCCAGAAACAGCAATGTCTTCACTTTCGTCGTCTCTTTTCCACACCAATAT
This sequence comes from Eutrema heterophyllum, assembly GCA_002933915.1. NCBI lineage: Eukaryota > Viridiplantae > Streptophyta > Magnoliopsida > Brassicales > Brassicaceae > Eutrema > Eutrema heterophyllum. The sequence continues at coordinate 250,690 of PKMM01020599.1, forward strand.
TGATCCGTCGGATCCACCCGAATACAATAGATGAATGTTGTAACTGCTCAATGCCAACGCGTTAATACCTGAATTATGCTCTGCCAATGTTGCTACCAAAGAATGTTTCTTCTTGTTCTTCTTCTTGTCGTTCTCCTCATAGATGTTCTTCCTCCACACTTTAATTTTCCGGTCAGAAGATCCCGTGTATATATCTCCATTCTCAGATAATTCAACCGCATTGATTGCATCATCGTGGGCGTTTGTGATGGACTCTAGGCATTTAAAATCGGTGGTTCGCCAGATTTTGAGAGTCCGGTCCCATGAGACAGAATAGAGGAGCGTTCCATCTCTTGATAAGGCTAAACCTGAAACCGCGTCTACATGGTGAACCCACGAAGCTTTCTTGTGCCTCCTTATTTCGACTTGGTTCTTAGGCAGCAAACACTTTGCTAAACGGTCGCTTATCGTTGGCATCGTCGCTAAATGCATGTACTTTTTATTACCCGCTTCTTCTTCTTCTTCAACGACGTCGTTTATCTTCCAAACACGTATCTTTTGATCTTGGTGGGCTGTGAAGAGTTTATCAGCCAAGATTACCAAAGACTTCACTGCTCCTCCGTCTCCTCTTTCTCCTGTTATTACATTACCGCTGCTTGATGCTTCGGCTAGTGTTTCTAACGTGCTTGCATTCCACAATCTGACAACTCCATCATTGGAGCCTGTGTAAAGTCTCTTTCCTGCAAGAGTTAGAGATGAAATGTAAGAGGATGTTTGACCAACAAGAGTGGCGATACATTGGTGAAGTGCTTGAGAAGAAGATATTTGATGATCTTGTTCTTCTCGAGTCTCGTGGCATCGTATCATTGTTGCTTATGAAGGAAGGTTTGAATTGGTTATTAAACAAATGACCAAAGTTTGTAGAGTTAATATAAAGAGAAAGATTGGTGCATAGAAAGGATAAAGTTGGGGGGGGGGGGGGGGGGGGGGGGGAANGGGGGGAATCGTGGAAACAACAATTGGCTCCAAGACTTGGACTATTCTTTATACTTATCAATTTGGACCCTTTACATTGTGAGCATATCTGACCGAAAACGAAAAGAATAATGTGACGGGAAGATGAGTAGGATGCAATACATAATTTAAAAAAGTTTTATATATTTGCACAATCTTGTTTGGTAGATTTCTTTGTCACCAAAGTGGAGAAAAAAAAAGTTAAAGGATGACCCGAGATTATTATTTTATCAGCTAAAGTTGGGGTGTGTTCCATACGTTGTGACACATGATATTTTCTTAGATTTTAATGTGCTGTGATTTTACAAGATTTTGATGTGTTAAAAACAATAAGGGAAAATTGCAAACAAAAACCTCCAAGTGACAAAAAAAAAAATACAAGATCAACCTCAATCTATAAAAACTACAAAATAAACCTCGTGACAAAAAAATGCAAGACCAACATTGATTTATTTAAATTGCAAAAATAAACTTCCATTATATTAAAAATTATCAATTTGAACCTCGATATTGGTACCCGTTAATAGAATTTGAACTACAAAATACACGAAAATCAAAATTACGTCATTTTGTTACTGAAACTAAATACTCCCTCTGTTTCAAAATATTAGATGTTTTGACTAAAAACACAAAGATTAAGAAATTAATTGTTCTTTAAAAAACAACTATTTAATATTTAATTTAAAACAACTAAACCAATCATAAAAAAGACTGCATAATACAAATAGTCGTAAAACACTAAACACATTTAAAATTTGCATTGAAAAGTGAGAACATCCTATATTTTGAAACAAAATAAAAACTCTAAAACATTTTATATTATGAAACAGAGGGAGTATAATTTTAGGCGTTTAAAGAATCTATTCCATAATCTAGAGACCAAAAGATCAATATACAGTTTAAACTATGCAATCTAATTATTTTATAATGATTCCACTTAAGTGGATGAGATATTAGGATTTCAGAAAAGAGATTATGCAAACCTCGAGAAGGAGAATTAGCGAGAGAGTGGAAAAGAAAGACAAAATAGATGATACAAATTATGGTTTGTTACATGAATTGGAAACTCATCAAAGATGGAAACTTTATAAGATCCAAGTAAGAATTGAAATATATAAAAAACAATTTTATATCTCTAGTCATGAGAATAATAGGAACAATATGAAAGAAAAATTTATATATCAATCATGTCGATGATGACAGTCAGTGGCGGAGCCAAAACTTTTTTTTACCGGGGGCATAATTTTTTTTTAATGAAAAAATGTAGTTTATAAATTACCAAAAAAAAACCTACAAATGTACTCAACGTTCACCCATAGCCTGAAACTTTTTTTTATCACAGTTTCATTTGTTACATCTGCAAATATATTTTTTTCGATAAAACAAATAAGACAATCACTTAGAAACTGATCACCGATGCGATTCCGTAATACTGTCTTGACAATCTTCATTCCTGAAAAACATCTCTCGACGGTTGCGGTAGCTACATGCAAAGTCAAAGTTAACTTCAAAAGTCTATAAACCTAAGGATGAGAAAGATGCTTTTTGGTTTCTATCATCACTCGTGCTAGGTCTCCAATATTTCTCAAACTAGCAAACTTTTCATCTTCTCGTACATTATATATCAATATAAATGTCAAGTTGCTGCTCAAGAGATATGCACTCCACACGACTAAAATCATCAGGATAAAATTCAGCCAATCTCAACAGCTTTTCTTTATCAAACTCACATAATGAATCACTAGGATTTAATCCTGATGTGCAAACGAGTAATTCAGAGTTTACCTCGTTAAAGCGGTCATTAAACTCTTGAAGCTGCATATCCAAAACAGTATAAAAACAATTGACTTGGTAATGATGCAGCAAGTTGGTCATGTTGGTCTTTTTGCGTGGCTTCCCTGGATCGATGAAATTGTCCTCCATGTTGAGAATTTCAGTGTCGTGTTTCTCACAAAAATCTAAAACCTTCTTCACGAAAGAATCCCATCCATCATCCCTTAATTTTTGTAGTTGTCGCTTAGTAGATTCCACTAATGAGACAGCATTTAGGATGTCTTGATCTTTTTTTTGTAATGCCATTGTTAAATTCTCTGTGAGTCCCAAAAGAAGCAGCATCAAGTGTAGATAGAATACAAAATCAAAAGTATGAATGTATTTGAGAAGACCATTTGCCTGGCTTTTTTGGGTATTGTCTACACCTTCATCTTGGACATATTCAAGCACCTTAATCACAGTAGAAAACAAATCAACTAACCGCAACAACGTTTTATAATGAGAGCCCCAACGTGTATTTCCTGGTCTTGGAAGTGAAGACTCTTGATCGAGTCTTTTTCCAGTCTTGATTTCACCGCTACTTACTCCCTTTTCAATTGTATCCCGCTGAATTTCTTTCATCTTATCCTTTCTTTTGCAAGAAGCTACAACCACGTTCACTAGCACATAAATCTTATCAAAGAAATCTCCAACTTCAAAATGTTTTTTCGCAACTGCAACAATAACCAATTGAAGTTGGTGAGCAAAACAATGCACATAGTACGCAGAACTGCTTTCTCTTGAAATCAATGTTCTCAACCCATTCAGTTCACCTCTCATATTTCCTGCTCCATCATAGTCTTGTCCTCTCACCTTTTTCAGACTCAGACTATATTTAGCAAACAATGAATCAATTCCAGATTTCAAAGATAAAGAAGATATCTCCTTCACATGGATAAGACCAACAAATCTCTCTTTCACTATACCATGTTTATCAACAAAACGAAAAACTATAGCCATCTGCTCTTTCTTAGAACAATCAGCATATTCATCCACCAACAGAGCAAACACATCATTACCAATCTCTTGAATTATAGAGTTAACTACTTCTTCTGAAAAGCAATTAACAATGTCTTTTGGAATTGGATGAGACAACATTTGGTTATTTCCAGGAGCATTCTTCAGCACAACTTTATTCACAGCTTCATTTTGTTCAGCTGTATACTTCAATAATTCCAAAAAAATTCTTGGTTACTAGAATCCATTGTCTCATCATGACCACGAAACGGCAAACCTTGTCTCAATAAGTATCTTGAAGCATCGATTCAAACATTTAATCGAATACGATACTCATTTTTCACAACATTGGTTTGTTTATGCATATTATGTTTAATTGATTGACCTTGTCTCATCAAATCCTCACACTTCTTCTTAGCTATGTTATGAAAGCTGTTTATTGTGACACCTACATGACCAGACAATCTCTCAGATTTATTCCAACAATCAAATCCCTCTGTCACAAATCCAATATTGCCACCTTTTTTTTCATTGCTGAATAAATAGCCGCACAAACAATATACATTTTCTTTCTTCACACTATATTCCAACCAATCACCATATTGATCAAACCAACAAGGATTAAACCGCCTTAGAGTATTTCCTATAAGTCGTTGTTCAAAACTATGGCCACGAGGTTGACAAAGTCCTCTAGTCAAATACTTGCGTCTTACCTCGTCTCTTTGATTAGGATGATATTCCAATATTCATTTTCTCTCACCGGGATCATACGGCAAGTCATCTAAATCAATATCATCCGTTGATGGAGATTTCTTTTCAGAAATCGATCCATTACTTATCTAGTAAAAAACAAATTAGTTAATTTCAAATTACAAATCTAAAAGTTAAAGATATTCAATTCATAAATTCTGAACAGAAACCTAAATTTTCTATGAATTCAAGACATATCATCTCTAAATTAATAAACACTTAGAATCTAATTAAACATATTAAAGGAAAATATTAAAATAATACAAAAGAAATCTAACCTTAATTATTGCTGCACCTTCGACTCTCTCTCTTTGTGGAACAGAGTGGAACTCGGTGGAAGACGACAAAAGAAGAAGAAAAACAATTTTCCTTTTTTTTATGTTTTTAAAATAGAAATAAAATTAACTAATACATAATTGATTATATCTTATTTATTAGTGTATTTAAGTTGGGCTTAAACTTAATAGGAACCCAAGTTTGAGTAAAAAAAAGCTGGGGTCAAATTTTTTTTTTTAATGGGGTCATTAATTTTTTTTAAAATAAAAAGCAAAAAAATCTCAAAATTAGGTGGGGTCAGCTGACCCCCCTCTTCTTCATGTGGTTCCGCCCCTGATGACAGTGCATATGATAACAATAGTGACAATAACAGTGGTGGTGGCAGCTGCAGAGACGAGATGGTGTAAGTGGTGGCAGTGACGGTAATAATAGATGATTATGTTATGCAATTTACATGTAAGAGAATTTGATGACATTTTTTTGAAGTATATATTGATTTTGGACAATTGATCGCGAGTTAGATTCTATAAATATCTAAAAAAATGTATTCTAATTTATCATTGAAACGATATAGTTTTGATTTCCGTTAATAATACTAATAGTGTTAACGTCGAAATTATGATTGACGGCTTTGCATTGTTTTGTCACTTGAAAGGTTTTGCATTTCTCTTTAGACCGAGTTTGTTCATGTATTTTTTTGCTATTAGAAGGTTTTTTTGCATTTTCCCCTAAATGTATTTAAAATAAAACAAAGATTACCTTAAAAATAGGAAATAAATTAAATAAATTGTATACAATTTTTTATTAATGAAAGTTGGATTGAAAATTTATCCAAAGGGTTCATTAATTCTTCTACACCAAGAGGTACATGGTTCAATTCCCATATGGTGCAATTTTTGCAGGTTAATGGAGGCTTGTTTATAAGGAAATCTTCAGCGTGGTGCAAGTGGAGCCGTTCATCGTGGTTCCTAGTGGAACGGCTAACGTTGTCCGTTGTAGAATTATCTTTGTAATAGTTCTCATAATTTAATTCAGTGTTAAACAAAAAAAAAGTTGGATTGAAAAGTATTTAAATAAAATTGGATGAGCTTCACAAAATTACCGCAATTGAGATTTTCATTATTCATGAGATTTTAATACGGTGTTAAAAGTATATTTAAACAGTAATATATATAGTATATAACATCTAGGAAATAAATAAAATAATATTGTGAAAAAGTAAAGAAAAGGTAAAATATTTATACCATTATATTATTATTATTATATATTATAAGCAAAGTGGGATTTAGAAATGGAGCTCTCTCATTCACTCTTAGACGATTAATTATCATCTTGCCCCTCATTAAAAAATCGGCTAGTACCTTTTTAATCGGTTTAAATTAAGTTTTGCTTACAATTGCGAAATTGTTGTACCGAGTTTGATACCGTATTTTACTTGGGTCGTTTTTTGTGGGCTCGGTCTGGGCTATAGCCCTTTGGTTTTGTTTGATTATATTTTGTGATCCATTAGTTTCATAAACTTTTGTTGGGTCTTCGTTTATTGGGCTTAGTTTTTGGGTGTGTTTTTCAGGTCGTCGACCGTTTTAGTTAATTTAGGGTTTTTACGTAAATTTTTTTTTTTTGCCGAAACCTAGCTTTGTTTATGGGTTATAAATATAGCTTTATTCCGCTACAGTTATGGCATCCCGAGAGTGCCTTTTGCTAGGGTTTTTTTAATGCTTGCCGTCTTTTGTATATATATTTTTTTTCGTTCTTGCCTCTTACCTTGGTTTTGAGTGTTGTTCGTTGTTCTTCGACGCTAATAGATCGACTATTTTTTTTTTTTTTACCGTATAGGTGGCTCTAATTCTAGAGATGTTTTCACGGAGTGTTCATCCTTTATGCTATGTCGAGGTATACGTTTCGTGTGTAAGTTTGTATGTTTTTTCTTTTGCTTTGTTCAGCTTTAGTCTCTATGCGATTGGTTTTATTGCTTTTTGTCGTTTGTCTCAATCTAATTATCTACTTCTGTGATGTTCTGCTGCATATGAATCTTTTTCATCCATTCGGCCGCAAGTCTCTTTCTTTGTCCTCGACCGTTTTTGATCGCCGGCCTCCTTCCTCCTCGCTTAGAAAAACAAAAGGTACGCTTAATACTTTCACTCTCTTATTGCCCTCAAACATGTCATTTTGTTTTTATCTTATGCCGCCACATCTACCTCTCCTCCACGTTCTACAGTCTCTCTGATTAGCCACTCTCCCAAACCGTTTATCCTTGGTAGCTCATATCTGATTGTGTTGTTAGTTTATATGTATCTAACTACATCATAATTGCATGTTTCTCCGAGCACCCAGATTCCTTTGAAAACATGTGCTTTGTTTGTGGCAAAAAATAGGAAGAAACCAGTGTTTTATTTAGATACATAAAAGGTATGTGTATTAATCTATTCAATTTCTTACAAATTTAGTAGGGTTCCAAGTGTTAGTTATGATTCATGAGTTTTTGGAAATCTGTTTTCTAAGGATATAAAGGATCAATCAAGGTGAAGTCTCTCAGCTGCGTGATTTGGAGATGAGACTCTTGCAACGCTAACGAAAGTTCTGTTTAGTTCTTGATTTATATCACACTTTGCTTAATTCAATCATACTTAAGGACCATAGACCAAAGGCGGATTAATGCAAAAGCAAAACACATTCTCTTCATGGTGATATATTCTACTACTTTGTTTTGGTGTTTTCAAATGATAGCTATACTTTTACGTTAGATTTAACTGCAAGTGTGTTTTAGTTAAAACAAAATACCGTCAGTATTGAACCAAAACTCAAAATTCTATAAATAACTAAATGTTTGAATTCGTGTATCGATTCATTAAACGGTCGGTATAACAGGACTTAGTCGATTGTTGAGTTTAATCCTAGCGGGTTATCTTGGTCGAACAATTATGCTGTTTAGGTAGTTGGATAAATATGTAAATTATTATTTTAATTAACTGATCAATAATGCGGATTTCTTTTATTTCTTTTGATTTTTTTCGAGGTTTGTGTTGATATTGTATTTCATAATCACCAAGAAGACATGTTTTTTTTGTTTTTTTTTTTTATCAAAATCAGAAAATTTAGAGATGAAACTTAATATGATATCAAAGCTACCACATGGTTTGTTTACATATGCTCTGAAACTATGGTTTCGTGCCTGCACTTGCAAGAATGATTGAGTATGTGTAAAAAAGATTTCTATCAATCGGGAAATTTCCTTGATTCTGATGAACATGCATGTGTAATATATTTTGGAGTTTTATCAATGATATTATAAGAAAACAAATCGTGTCAAGATTCATTGAACGATATAGAATGATTGAGTATGTGTAAAAAAGATTTCTATCAATCGGGAAATTTCCTTGATTCTGATGAACATGCATGTGTAATATATTTTGGAGTTTTATCAAGGATATTATAAGAAAACAAATCGTGTCAAGATTCATTGAACGATATAGAAGGATTTAGTTGACAAGCTACCAAATGGATTGTTTACCTACGCTTTCATATTATGGTTTCGTGCTCGGGCTTGAGAATAAGATAAGTTTACCTACGCTCTGAACCAACCAAAAAACCAACAAAAAGAGAGACAATTCCCGTAAAACGGGGAGAGAGTTTCGGGTAGGGAGAACGAAGAATTAAAATATTCCATCAAAATAATGTATTTAGAGATGAAACTTAACATAATATCAAAGCTACCAAATGGATTGTTTACCTACGCTCTGATACCATAGTTTCGGGTCCGCGCTTGTGAGAAAGATAAAAACTGACAAGAAGGAAGGACAATTCCAGCAAAACAAGGAGAGAGTTCCGGCTAGGGAGAAGGAAGAATAAAAATTATCCATAAACTTAAGGTATACAAATAATGACTTATTTAGAGATGAAACTTAATATGATATCAAATAATGACTTATTTAGAGATGAAACTTAAGGTGTTGTAACATATCTCTAAAAATGAATTAATGAAAATCGAATATTAATTAAATCACCATATAAAATAAGTAGTAATGACCAAATACATCTTGCATTAAATGTATATTTCCTTTTGTCAATGCAATAAATGTATGTATTCAAGAAAATATAAATTATATGATATGAAATATGTTGAGATTCTCTTGTTCTATTTTGTTTATTTAAAATCGCATATGATTGCTTTAATTACCATGTCACAAGAGTTCACAAAACCATGAACTAAGATTTATTTGGCGTGTTAGTCCGAGAAAAGACATAACATCACATCTTTATTGAAAAATGATTGACTTTTATTGGTACAATTAAGCATAGTTGCATGTGTGATGTACTTTGTAATGTTTTCAACTGGTACACTTATTTTATATTTGCAGATAAAAATATTACATTTACTATTACATTGTATATTAGTGAATATGGTTTCTTATAAAATGTATGATTATAAACTTTACTTTGGTTTCTTTTGTAGCATATACTTGTTCAATTATGAGACTCATGACTTGTCAATAATTTTTTCATTATATAGAAAAAGAAAATAACTTTAGAAATATTTGTTATAAAATGAACTCTCCATCGACCAAAAAAAGAACTCTGCTACATTCATTTCTTCATTACATTCTCTCTTCAAGTTAATTTTATAGCAAAGTTTCATTTCTTTGAGAGTTATGAATGATTTTCTCATTCCTACCATCAACCATGTTGAGTCTCTCCAAGATTGGGGGATCTACCAAGTGATTCTTATCTAGCCGGCACAAACCCTCAACGTAGGAGCGTCCATATGTTCTTGCGAAATGTGTAGCAATGTTTCAACCAGAGCACCAAAGCTTTTTTTTGTTGGAGTAGAAGTACACATGAGCCAATGCCGTACAATTTCTCACGTGATGACGCTCTGTATAGGGACAAGATGTCTCGTGTTCCAACTATATTGGGGTAGTAATGATATGTCCCGAGACATGACGACATTCCTTAGAGATGTTTGCACGTGCTACAATTGACGAACATGTGGATTAGATAATATACATAGGCCAAAATATCCAAACTTCTTTCTTGGAAAGCTGACCGACATTCAATCTCTTGACCGTGGAGGTCATGATATGGGACTTGAGGACTTTGGTGTTATTGTCTTCGGACATCGAGTCCCTGAGCCGATTGTTTCACTTGGACAGAGCGACGATCATTAAGAAGAACCAGATCCGGGAGCCAGTTATACATGTTTGTATCTACCAAGTGATTGGGAAGATGAATCGTGATGCAATTCCTCGAAAGGTTAATGATTGAAAGAGAAGGGCAAAATTAACACTATAAGAAAACACAGTTTTTGTGACCACTTTTTGCGACTCTTTTTTTGTCACAAAAATGCGGGACGAAAGTGTGACTAATTTGCGACTACTCGTAATGCAGTTGCAAAACAGTAGCAAATTAACGACGAAACAGAGGAGTCACAAAAGAGTCGCAAATTTGTGACTGATTTGTAGTCTGACTTTGTAGTCGCAAAAGTAATCCCAAATTTGTGACTGATTTGCTTCGGTTTTGCCACTCCAGTCGATTTTTTTAAGAAATTAACGACAAAACATAGTAGTCACAAAAGAGTCACAAATTTGTGACTGATTTGTAGTCTTACTTTGTAGTCGCAAAAGTAGTCCCAAATTTGTGACTGATTTACTTCGGTTTTGCCACTCCAGTCGATTTTTTTAAAGAAATTCATCAATATATAATTGTAATAGATTAATTTAGACGTTTTTATATAGATTTGAATTATTATATAGACTGAATCATGATATTAGAGGAAAAAACTTGTAATTTTCAATATTCTAAACTTATGTTTGTTTCTACTCATAACATGTATAAGTAGTCACAAAAGAGTTTCAAATTTGCGACTGTTTAGCAACTCCACTCGATTGTTTATAATAGTAGTCACAAAAGGGTCCCAAATTTGCGACCGTTTAGCAACTCCACACGATTTTGTCTTTAAAAATCATCAAAATAGAATTGTAAATATGTTATTTTGTACGTTTTTACATAGATTTGAACTATATATACACTGAATCAAGATAACAGAGAAAAAACATTTAAATTCCAATATTTTAAACTTATGTTTGTCTATTCTCAAAAATGTAGTAAGTGTATATGTGTTTTATATGGAATGATTTTGAAAGATAGAAAATTTTCAAAATTTTCTTACCATATCTTAGTTGACTGTTTAAATAGAGAGTTGTAGTGTTAGAATTAGAATAAAAAATGATTGTTAAGTCATATTTAGAATAAGAATGATTGAAAATATAGGGTTTAGGGTATAGATTTGTGATTTATTAAGAATCGTCACAAAACAGTCGCTAATTTGCGACCATTTTGAGACGATTTCAAATTTAATGAAATTTTTTGATGAAATGTTACGCGGCAAGTTATCCCTCCTTTTTGTGATTTGCAACTGATTTGCGACTAATTAGAGACCTTTCGATATTTACAAAATAAAATTATTTCCTTTTGTCTTTTTCTTTTTCTTTCTGTTCTCCTTCCTCCGATTCTTCTTCATCTTCTTCTTCTCTCAAAAACTTTCGAGGCTTACCTTTTCTCTCTCAATTTTCTTCTCATGTCCTCCATCTGCCCGCCTTGTTTCTTCCCTCACCGCCGATTGTTCTGCTCAGTGCCTGGAAGCGCTTCTGAGCTTGGACGAGAGTTGAAACGACCACACTTTTTTTTTTTTTTTAAATTAAATAATACAAC
>PKMM01020599.1:268296-298377 GCA_002933915.1 Eutrema heterophyllum
TTTTTTTTTTTTTTTTTTAAATTAAATAATACAACACACATAAACACAAAACCGGTGTTAACAGTTCTACAACAGCGAAAGCAATACAACAACAATTAAAAACCCCGGGTCCTAATCATCCCCTCTTCACTGCCTCGATTCCACGATCACGCCTTATCTTTACCTGCATCGACAAAAGTGATGCATCAACATTTGGCTAACCAAACGCTGAGTGAGATTGATCCTCCCAACAACAGGCTAACAATTAACAACAATGAGCAATTAACAATACGAAGAATTAATTAACACCAATTAAAACTTCCAGCACAATTAGTAATTCAACTCTATGAAAAACTCAACACACACGCACAACCACAACCGGTATCGATCGATACCCCCTCGTATCGATCGATGCCCAAACCAAAACACAACCTCCCGACAAGGGACTGGTATCGACCGATACACCCCTAGTATCGATCGATACTGACTCAACAAGAGTCTACCGACAAGGGACTGGTATCGATCGATACACCCCTGGTATCGATCGATACTCCCCTGCGATTCACGACCTACGCGAAATCTAAACCCAGAAATCGCCACACAAATCGTCACACAGGCCACAAGATTCAACAATCAAGCTTAACTAAGCATCACACAAGCTTAATTGCTAACCTTTGGTCACAACTCACCTTAAATCGGACGGATCGAGCTCTAGAAGACCTTCCGTCTCACCCCAAAACCAACGCTCCTCCAATCCCTTCTTCGAGCTTCTCACCAAGCTCAAATCCCCTTGATCTCGCAAGATCCAAGCTTCACCAAGCTTCTTTCCCTTTCTCTCTCTCTCTCTCTCTCTCTCTCTCGCAAGACCAACTCTCGGTTTTCCAAAAGAACGATGGTTATCCGTAAGAAGAGAAGAGAAGAAGATATAAGGAAACAAGTAACTCCGCACGGTATCGATCGATACCACCCTGTATCGATCGATGCCCCTCGAACTGGTATCGATCGATACTCACCTAGTATCGATCGATACTAACCCGGAACAAACCCGAATTAATTATTTCACCCCAATAATCAATTCTTCCGGAACGTGGGCGTTACAATTAGAGTTTCCAATCGGTTCTCGAGAAACCCTCAACGGTGGCGATTCTTCTTTGCCGGTTCTCGCCATTGTTGATTTCTTATTCTTTCTCTTCTCCTTCCTCTACTTCTTCTTCTTCTCTTCTTCTCTTATTCTCTTCTTCTCCACGTACAATTCCTTTTGTTCTCCTCTTCGCTCATCTTTTTTGGGTGATTCTCTTCGCGAAGCATCTCTGGGTCCAACAAGCTTGGTATTTTTTTTTCTCTCTCTCTCTCTCTCTCTCTCTCTCTCTCTCTATCGCGATCTCTAGGCTTCGGGATTCCGGATTGTTCCCGATCTGAAGATAATCTCTCTCAATTCGTTGTGAAGTTGAAGATAATGACTGACAAGGAAAAAGCAAGTAAATGCCGAGGTGGTAGATCCGGCAGTGGTTTTTGATTTACCGGTCGTGGGAGATCAAACCGAGGTGTCGGTAAAGGTGAGTTTAAGTTCTTTAACTTTTGATTTCTGGATTTATGTTGATTATAGTAATCTAAGAGTAAGCAAGGTCGGATTAGATTGGATGTTTTCTGTCTCTAAATTGGATTGGTATTTAATTAGAACCTGTTCTTGTGTTTATAATTTATCAAACAATGGAGAAACCCGAAGCTGAAGGAGAGAAAGAGGAGCTTGTGTTGTAGGATACTTTTGCTCAAGAGACCGCTGTTTTAATTGAAGATCCCAACATGTAAAAATCTCTTCACAAGCCTTAATTTTCAGTTTCTCATTGCCGATTCCAAGATACTGATCGAGCTAGTGAGGTTTTATTTCTAAGCATTAAAGGATTATGTTCCTCTTATTGATTCAATAGGGTAAAATACATTGAACAAGAGCTGGCAAAGAAAAGGGGGAAAAATCTTGATGATGCATAGGAAGTTGAGAACGAATTGAAGCGAGTAGAAGATGAGTTATATAAGATACCTGATCATCTTAAAGTAAGTTGTTGTTGTAACATTGATTGTTTTAATTTCTAAGTGTAACAAGAATTTCGTCCTTAATAACTTTTCCAACTGCCTCAGGTTCAAAAACGTAGCTCAGAAGAGAGCTCAACACAGTGGATTACCGGAATAGCAGAATTGCAACTCCCAATCAAGTATGATTACTTTTTCATAGATTGATGGTTTTGAGTATTTCAAAGATTAATGGTTTTTTTGTGTGTGTGGATGGATGATATAGATACAAGCTGAAGAACATTGAAGAAACAGAAGAGAAGCTGTCAAGAAGCTTCTGCAAGAGAAGAGGCTAATGGGTCGGCCAAAATCAGAGTTTAGCATTCCTTCTAGTTATAATTTAGAAGTTTAGAAGCTTAGAATAGGTTTTGCTTATGAATCCTTTTCTCTTTCCATTTTATTTGTTAAGTTCCAATCTAAGTATATCTGAGTTATTAAAGGAGTGTGATGTTTAATTGTATTGATCATATTTCTTAATTGGAATTGGAATTTTGGAATTGGAATTAGAATTTTTGAATTATGGAATTTTAATTTTGTTTTTTTTTGTTTTTTTTTTATTGGTAGTCTCAAATCAGTCTCTAAATTACGACTGATAGTGGGAGTCACATATCAGTCGCTCAATTGCGACTGATAGTGGAAGTCACATATTAGTCGCCAAATTGCGACTGATAGTGGGAGTCACATATTAGTCGCAATTTAGAGACTGTTTTACGACCACTTTATTTAGCGACCAAATATTTAACGACTCATTTGCGACCATTTTGGGACTCTTTTGGGGGTCGCAAAAACTGTGTTTTCTTGTAGTGTAAGTTTTAGCTACGTCAGAAAAATTAGTCGTAAGAAAACTAATCATTGAGTTATAGTTTTTATGATCTTCAAGTGCATTAATCTGTTTTATTTTATTTTTTTGTTGAATTTAAACAGTCTAAATACACTTTGCAACAATGAATACAACAACAGTGGCCATGAAGAAAGTCATATTAGACATCAACATTTTTATGCAGCTCAGTATGCGTTCCCACCATATTTTTTTGTTTTAAAAAAAATCAATGCATGTGTTATAACATATCTCTAAGAATGAATTATTTAAAATCGAATATTAACTAACTCAATTTATAAAATAAGTTGGAATGACAAATCCATCTTGCATTAAATGTATGTTTCTTTTTGTTGAATGCAATATTTTGTTTTCTTATCTTAAATCTCTCTTTTTTTTATCACTAATCATGAAAATTAACACTATCTTCATATATTTTGTTGTTTCACAATGATTAGTGATTAGTTCTAGAACTTTGGGTATGGTAGATTAGAGTGCTTTCTTGTTAGATCATGATGCTTATGGTTTAGTTTATATGAAATTCTTAGTTATTATGTGTTTTTAATGCTAGCTTTGGCCAAGTTGATAGGGAAATTCATGTCTGGAAGGTGTTTAATGAAATTCTCCAACCAAACCGATTAAGTGTTTTACATTCGTAACCTATGGAAATGAATGTCTAGGGTGTTTAATGGTTATTTAGACTTGAGATTAATGATTGTTGATCGCTGAATTGCAAATGAAAGTTTGTTCTCAATTAGGTGATTAGTAAAGTGATTAGTGCCATAGAAGTGGATTAGTCTAAATTAGTGATATAAGGCCTAAGGATTAGCATTGTTTGATTGTTTGATCATCATGGTTTAGCTAGAGAATGTCCGAGTCAATTACCGTTACCTGAAGTTCGTTTGTTTAGTCTTGCTTAAATCGTTTAAGTCTTATAGTTTATCTTTTTAGCTTGGTTTGAATTCAATTTGTGCTAGTACTTCAATTGCTTATGTTTTATGCTTTCATCTTGTTTGTTTGTGTTTAAATTTCATTAAGATTGTTAGACAACCTCTACTTGATTTTCTTAGCTTAAGTAGTATCTTGTATTCTTAGTACATTATTCTCATAACTTGAAATTCGAGGGAGAGGAAGTGGACACGTCGATGGATGCGGATTGTGAATGTTTTTTTTTTCTTGACTTCAAACATCGATCTAGCTTATTTAATACGGTTTACCCAAAACAAAATTTGTTAAGTAGATCATTATAACACTAATCACATGGTGATATTGTTAATTGTTATGATTCACATTGCATATCGGATTTTAAGGACCATTTTCAGACTTAAAACAACGACTTGCTCTATCTATGTATTATCGTACCCATGTTACCGAAAGTAAAAAAAAAGACAAAGAATTATCTTAATTTGTTTTTTGTAACCTCATTACAATAATAAAGCTTACATAAACTTAATAATAATCATAATCATCATTAAGGAACAATACTCTTGTTCTACTGATTAACTAGTATCATTTTATATAGGTGGGGTACTGGTTCCTCCTCTTAAGCATGAGACGGACCCAACCGTTGTGTGGACCGGCGGCGATGTGGACAAATCAGCTGTATTAATTTGTTTTATTTTATTTAATGTTTGATTCAAATAGTAAAAACATGTTTTACAACAATGAATACAACAACATTGGCGATGAAGAAAGTCATATTACACATCAACAATCTCATGCAGATCAGTAGGCGTTCCAACCATTTTTTGCTTTTCTTTTTTTAAGTCAACGCATGTGTTGTAACATATCTCTAAAAATGAATTAATGAAAACCGAATATTAATTAAATCATCGTATAAAATAATTTGTAATGACCAAATACATCTTGCATTAAATGTATTTTTCCTTTTGTTGATATAATAAATGTATGTACGCAAGAAAATAGAGGTTATATGATATGGAATATGTTGTGATTCTCATGTTCTATTTTGTTTATTTAAAATCACATATGATTGCTTTAATTACCATGTCACAAGAGTTCATACAACTATGAACTAAGATTTATTTGGTGTGTTGGTCAGAGAAAAGACACAACATCACATTTTTATTGAAAAATCATTGACTTTTATTGCATGTGTGATATACTTTGTAATCAATGTTTCCAACTGGTAAAATTATTTTATATTTGCAAATAAAAATATTACATTATTAATACATTGTATATTAGTGAATATGGTTTCTTATATAAAATGTATGTATTGTAACTTGTGAATTAGGTAGCATTTTTATTTAATAATCTTATAAATGTCTACTTTTCTTTGGTTTCTTATGTAGCATGAACTTGTTCAACTATGAGACCCGTGACTTGTCAATAATTTTTTTTCATTATATAGGAAAAGAAAACAACTTTAGAAATCTTTGCTATAAAATAAACTCTCCATCGACCAAAAAAAGAACTCTCCTACATTCATTTTTTCATTACATTCTCTCTTCAAGTTAATTTTATAATAAGGTTTCATTTCTCTGACCAAAAAAAAAAAAAAAAAAGTAAGGTTTAATTTCTTTGGGAGTTATGAATGATTTTCTTATTCCTACTATCAACCATGTTGAGTCTCTCCAAGATTGGGAGATCTACCAAGTGATTCTATTCCAGCCGGCGCAAACCCTCAGCGTAATAGTTATGGAGCGTCCATATAATTTTGCAAAATGTGTAGCAATGTTTCAACCAGAGCACCAAAGCTTTTTTGTCGTTGGAGTAGAAGTACACACCCAATGACGTACAATTTCTCACATGATGACGCTATGTATTGGGCCAAGATGTCTTGTGTTCCAACTATATTGGGATAGTAATGATATGTCCCCAGACGTGACGGTGTTCCTTAGAGATGTTTGCACGTGCTACGGTTGAAAAACATGTAGATAAGACGATATAATTAGGCCAAGATATCCAGACTTCTTTCTTGGAAGGCTGACCGACATTCAATCTCTTGTCCCCGGAGGACATGATATGGGACTAGATGACTTTGGTGTTATACTGTTCGGACATCGATTCCCTGAGCCGACTGTTTCCACTTGGACAGAGCGACGATCATTAAGAAGGAACCAGATCGGGGAGACAATTATACATGTTTGTATCTACAAAGTTATTGGGAAGATGAATCGTGATGCAACTCCTTGAAAGGTTCAAGATTGAAAGAGAAGGGCGAAATTAAATTTTAGCGACATCAGAAAAACTAGTCGTAAGAAAACTAACCATTGAGTTATGGTTTTTATGATCTTCAAGTGCATTAATCTGTTTTATTTTAATTTTTTGTTGAATTCTAACAGTCGAAATACGCTTTGCAACAATGAATACAACAACATTGGCGATGAAGAAAGTCATATTACACATCAACAATCTCATGCAACTCAGTATGCGTTCCCACCATTTTTTTGTTTTTCTTAAAAAAAATTGAGGAATCGTCTGAAAAGTCCTTTTATCTCAAACGAAAATCTCATATGTCCCCCTTATAAATTTATTTTTGATTAGAATTATTTTTAATTCAAAAAATAGGAAAATTACCATAAAACCTACCCTAATTGAGAAATTTACAGCCTGTACCAGGGTTATACCCGCCCACGGAAAACCCACCCAACCCAATCGGGTCATACCCGAAAACTGATCTCAAATCCAGAGACATCACTAGTTTTCCCTAATTTTACTCCTCATTTCAAATCGATATCTCCCAACGATCGCAACGAGGCTCGATCAATGCCGAAGACAAGGGGAGGAATCACAGGTCGAGGAAGAGGTCGAGGAAGGAGGAAGGGGGTTAAGTATGTTGTAGGGCTGTCGGAAATAGGACTAAGGGATCCGCCGCCGGCCGGCAATGCGGAGGAAGCGCCTATGAACGACTCAGAAGTGGTGGTTCCTGCTCCGATCGTCGAGGGAACCATCGAGGCGAATCCTGCAAAAGAATCAAATGAAGAAGATGAAGAAGACGAAGAGACGGAAGGAGAAGAAGAGGAAAAAAGTGAAGAAGAGGAAAAAAACGAAAAAGAGAGTGACGAAGAACAAGAAGGAGAGGACGAAGAAGAAGTCAACCTTGAGAAACCGAGTGAATGAGAGAGTGAAGAAGACGGAACAGAGAGTGAAGAAGAAGAAGAGATGGAAGAAAATACAAACCGAGTCATCAATAACGCTGAAGGAGACAATTCCCATAACAGCTCTGATTCCCATTCGGTAAGTATTCCCATTTAGTTAGGTAAAACTAGGGAATTTGAGTTTTGTAAGCTCCTTTTGATGTCAATTGAAATTGGATTAGATGATGAATTTGGGTTCTTTGTTTCTATGTAATGAAAATTGAAATGGTTTGTGTAGAAACTAAGCATTTGAAAGAAATTTTGTGTGCTCTTGGCTCTCTTTATAGTAAGGAAATTGACACAATTACTCAAGGAAGCATGTCAATTTGTTGGGTTTAAAGTAAAACTGGAAAACTTGGTAAAAATAGACTGTCGTAAAACTGGAAAACTTGGGAAAACTATATTGATGTATAACTGGAATAACTTGAGAAAACTGATTTTTGCAGAAATCCGGTGATGAAACAATNGTCGAACTTAATACTACGATACTCTCGAATAAAAGACTTACTTTAGAAGAAGAGAAGAAATGGGAGAGAGAGTTGGAATGCTTTTTGAGAGGTGAAGAATGAATGAGAGGAGAGACTTGTTTATATAGCAGAGAGGGGAGGCCAATACTTGCTCAGCAATCTCGACTTGTTCGCCAAGCTCGACTTGCTCGCCAAGCTCAACTTGCTCAACAAGCTTAGAGAGATTCGAGTCCAAGAATCTCACAAGCCCAAAACCCCATTTCTCATTCACCTTTTTGCTCAATTTAACAAGTCCATAGGCTTATTAAAAAATTGATCCAACAATTAGCACTTGTCTACCCATTAGATATTACTTATGTAAAATCGATACCCCGGTTTGGATTTCTTAACCGTTCTAAGTATTTAGGCTGTTGACAAAAAAAAAATTGTTTCCACCGAATTTTTGGGAACGCATAGAGCCACAAGCAGACAAAGTCAAGCCAAACAAATCCCATAAACCGGGTTGAATGTTGATTACGAAAATCACATAAGGGGTAAAACAATAAACTATGATCGGAATCTCGTTTTATTAGATTGAACTCAGCGAAGTTACAAGATTGTTTAAATCGGAAAGAGTAATCACTAATGAAATCAAGAGGCTGTTTGAAGCTGAGCTCTCAATCTCTTAGGTCTCTCTAGAAATTGTCAATGGCCTCCAATGAATTAATTGGCCTCCCTATTTATAAAGTCTCAAGTCGGCTGAAAAATGATAATTTCATTTTCTTTGTTCCATCAGAAAAAGGAAGATTCCCCAAAATCCCTCTGAGATCGGGAAATATTTCGCAAATCTCGGAGGTCGGCGATATCCATGACGAGTTGGGCCTTGATGGGCTTGGAAGCCGTCAACTGCGCTCATGGGTTTTCTTCCGAACTCGAACCGTCGTAAACCAGGATCAATTGGACTGATCTCGATTCGAACCGGATTAAACTGAAGAGTGCAAAACTCGCCACCAACATTGAAAAGCTGTTTTAACCTGACTTTTTATGGTAAATTTGGATACCGAAAACTCGATAGAAACCGGTACAAATTTCATAACTTAAAACGAGAGAAGTAATAATATTTTTGTTTTTCTCCAATAAATAAATGATGCATAGATATATAGCTGAATGACTCCACGTCTTTTGGGACTGCCACAGATAGAGCTATCATTTATGAGGGACCATCTTCGATTTACAATTGTGAATATAAGTATATATAAAGGATATGTATGTGTATGTGATTCTACTGGTGCATATCTACGAACAGCTAGTATGTTAAATAGTCAAAAGCAGGGGACTCATGCTATTTCACATTTCAAAAGTTTATATTATATAACCACTAAACTCCAAGTAGAGTGGATAAATCATGGGTCAAAGTGCCAGTTGTAATAATCCAGTAACCCATGAATTCTTGAATTACTTCACCTTCATTTAATTCCTAGCTTTTTGGTGAAGCTAGAGATCCACAAAATCTAATGTATATCCCATATAAATTGGACTTATTGTATGGCAGTGTCAAAGCAATTTCTTCAAGATAGATTTTTATGTAATTAATAGTTGGGATAAGCAATGCAAAAAACATGAGAATGCGTGAATAAAAATGAGAAATTAAATTCAAAGATAAAATATTTCATGTCATATTTTAGTTCAAAATCAGTGACCTCAAATAACTCAAATTATTTAGTTCAAAAGAAATTCAAAGATAAAAAGTTCATGTCATGGCCTTAAAATTCATTAATTGCTTTTTCTTTGTAAAGTTTCTATGTGTTAATTTTTAAAAAGGTTTCTATGTACTAGTGATAGAAAAACACAATACTTATGCAAGATGGTATGTATATGCATTGTTACTAGAAGTGTCCACGGTCTAAATTGCATAATGATATATAAAAAAAACACTNCAAAACGTAACATAAATAAGTCTTACAAACCGTAACATAAATAAGTCTTACGTAACATAAATAAGTCTTACAAACCATAACATAAATAAGATTCTTAAAAGTCAAATACTTAGATGAAAGACTAGTTAACCAACGATTCGACCCACCACCACCTCCTTCAGCTTTGCAATCTCCTTTTCCAGCTGCTCGATACGATATACATGGCTGTGAAGCTCCTCGGCCTGACAGTCAACCGTCCTTCTTAAGTTAGTGGCTTCTTGTTCGACACATCGAACCCAAAGTTTTTTTTATGTGGAGGTCATTATCCTACACAAGAAGACATAACAGTTTCACGATAGTATAGTTGTACCAAGTTTTCCAGTTTCACGACAGTATAGTTTTACCAAGTTTTCCAGTTTTACTACAGTATAGTTTTACCAAATTTTCCAGTTTCACGACAGTAAAGTTTTACCAAGTTTTCCAATTTTACTACAATATAGTTTTACCATGTTTTCCAGTTTGATGACAGTATAGTTTTACAAAGTTTTCCAGTTTTACCTCAAACTCATTGCAAACAAGGTACCTCCTTCCCACATCAGATCCAGGGGAGTGTGAAGGCTCCACAACGATTCGACCACCGCAGAGACACCTTGTTGGTATACCATCCATCAAACCGATTAAGAACATCCTGTCGTATTCCTTCTTCGCCCTCTTCATGTCACTGTAATATAGATCAGATTCGAACTTGTCCATAGTCAATAGAGAGAAGAAAGAAGTTTGAGATGAGCAAAGAAGTTTGATAGGATAGAGAAGGAAAGAGAAAAGGAGAGAGAGAAATGTAGAGAGAACGAAAGAGAAAAGGAGAGAGCGAAATGGAGAGAGAACGAAAAAGAAAAGGAGAGAGAGAAATGGAGAGAGAGGTTCGAAAAAGAGAGAAAGGAAATCGGATCTGAAAAAAGAGGAAAAGATTGAGTTATTGATTTGGTGAAATTTTTCATTTTGGCGCCCAAAAAATTGCACATAGTTTTACCAAAGATAGTAGTTTTACTTTGGCTGTTTTCAATTTATTTAGTTTTACCCACTCTTAAACTTTGATTTTGTAGTTTTACATTTGATTTTCCTCCATTAATCTATCATTCTAATTGTTGTGTGCATTAATATGTTTTAATTCTACATTTTTGCAACTTTACCCTACTTACTTCGCTATTTTTGTTAAAGTAATCTTAAGAGTATAAGAACTTTGTTGGTGGGATTACTTCATATGAACCCCAAATTATCAATGTCGTAATTTCCATGTTAGTTCACGTGAAAACATTTATTTTTGACGTTTACAACACAAATTATTCTGTCGAGTAACTTTGAATTAGGTATTGGTTCACATTATCATCTTTAATCAGTTTTACCAAGTTTTACCAAGTTTTACCAGTTTTACTAGAATCCACAAATCCAATATATAGTTTTACAGAACAAAACACCAGTTTTACATAGTTTTAAAACACAAACGGTTAAGATACAATCAAACAGGGCTACCAAATCCAAAAAGCAACCATTGGAGTCCTTGCCTTGGCCGCCTTTTGTTTCGTGTCCTTGGTCGCCGTTCCCCACCCGATGGAAACCTCTTAGTTTTCCTTCTTCCCTTCTTTTTGACGCGATCCGGAGGTATGATATGCAACTCTTTGATGTGATCTGGGACAATCCATTCAGACATATCCGGCACTAAATAAATTGTCCTCCAATACGCCATCACCCACAGCTCGGTCCAATAATACCTCGTGCACAATTCATGTAATTCTAATTGGATATCATGTCCTCCGATTTGACGATTTCTAGCCGCATTCTTTTTGAACGCAATGAAAGCGGCTATCGCGTGCACACAAGGATACTTTTCAGTATCGAACACCCTGCAACTGCAACTTCTCGATATCAACTTCACAAAATAAGACTTGCCATCACTACCAATGACATCGTATTGAAGCTCGAAACTGTTTAGCTCCGATACATTTAATTTCTCAGCAACAGGCCATGAATCGTGCAAGTAGTTCTCCAAAAAAGGCACCAGTTTATTATCTGTCGAACCAGCCACGGCCTCCTTCCGATGATCATTAAACCAATCAGAAATCTTTTTGATGATGGTATCAATCATGGGTATTAATGAGTATTTCCTTGCGTCCGTAAACATGTTGTTCAAAGATTCCACGGCGTTGCTCGTGTCTAGGTTGTATCTATCACCTGGAAAACAAGTCCTTGCCCATTTTTCTTTCACGGTACTCTCCTCAAGATACTTGGCCGCAGAAGGATATCTCGTCTTAAAAGACTCATAAGCACTGTCGAACTCAGCCACCGTGTATTTCCTGCTGCACTCCATGAATCTCCATGCCACTACGTCTCTATTGATGTTAGAAGCATGGATTTTCACATTTTGGGACAAATGCCATACACAATACCCATGATGAGCCTGGGGATACACATTCTCTATGGCGTTGATGAGGCTTGCATTTCTGTCACTCATAAACACCAATTCGGAAGAGTCCGGTACAACGGATTTCAACATCTAAAAAAACCAAGTCCAACTATCAATTTTGTCACCATCGAGTACACCAAATGCTATGGGATAATGGTGACGATTAGGATCCTGGGTTGAGGCGAAAACTAGTACACCACCAAATCCGTTCTTGATAAAAGTCGCATCCACAATTATCACTTTCCTCATCGCTCGGAACCCTTCGATGCTAGCTCCCAATGCTATGAATAGATACTTGAATTTCCCCATATCATCCAAAAACACATTTGTTTTTGTACCGGGATTAACCTGTTCTAACACGTACAAATAACGATACAACATCTTGTAGTTTTCTTCCGGACTACCACGCAAATCACAAACAGCTAGACTTTTCCCTCTCAAAGCTGTGGAGTATGATATCCGCACACCTAAATCTGTCTGAACCATATCCATGATCATTTTTGGCTTCAGAGTTTCTATTTGTCCTGGATACTTTTCATTCAAAAAATATGCAACTAATTTTGGTGAGCCTTTCCTCTTATTGTTGCTTGTACTCTGACTAGCCCGAGAGCATGTATGCATCTTCGTGTACGTTCTAATCGAGAAAAATCTCTGTGTTTGTAACCACTGCAGCTCTTAAAGCCCATTTACAGTTTTCTATAGGACATTTTAGCACTAATCGCGTGTTATCCGACTTTATTATCGAATAACCAAAACTGTTAGCAAATGCACCTCTATCCACCATCTCTTGCACTGCCTGCCTCTAAAAACTGACTAGCTTGTACAACAGGTGGAGGCTCAACATATCTATCACACATATCCGATATATCCATACCGTTGTCCATACATTCATCACGTGATCTATCATCATCATCCTCTATCGCATGATGTTGTTCTTTTGCTTGTTCTTTGCCTACGTACGGAACAATGGCATTAGCTCCGATTTCCTCGTCATTTGATTGCGATACCTCAAAGTTCATACCAATAGAACTTTTCTCTGCTCTAGACAGTTGATCGGGCAGTTCCGATGTAGCGATGACCTCCACATACAAAAGACATCTACGATTCTCTTTATCAATACACCATAGGTAAACAGACAGATCCTCGCCATCCGAAATAAAGAACTGTTCCTCACCTCCTCCCACCACCAGTGGAAAATAACTCAATTCCAATTTAAACCTACTTTCATCTAACGAAACCTTCTTGAATATCCTAGCTTCCAGCTTCGACAAAGTTATCTCCCCCATTGATGTCTTGAACATTAAACTATACATGCAACTTTGGCATTTAAAATATATGCTGACGTTGTTGCTCATCGTATCCTGTAAAAAACAATACAAAAAGTCACTCAGTAATACTAGTTATCGACATTTATCCCAATTTTACACATAAATCATGGTTTTCCGTTTTACCAGTTTTACTATATTTAACAGTTTTACTAATTTTACTAGTTTTACCTAGTTCTCCTATGGCAAGAACACAAATTGGGGATCTAATCTACTTCCAATTCACTATGATTCAACCACTAAAATACATTTGTTACCTCTTTATAGACCTAATCGACCAAAACACCCAATGTGCATAAATAATAAAACCAATTCAATCCTTAAATTTACTAAAACCAAACCAAATCGAGCCGGCGGCAACGAAACAGCGGTAGAGGAAACGGCGGCGATGGAGGAAACGGCGTCGATGGAGGAAACGGCAGCGGAGAAAACGGCGGCGATGGAGAGCTCGGCGGCGAAGGAAACGACGGCGATGGAGAGCGAGCGAGCGAGCTCGACGTCGACGATGGAGGTATCGTGAGAGCCAAATTTTTTTTTCTTTTTCGTTTTTTTTTATAAAATATTTTCTGTTTTTTTTTTTAATATGAAAGTTGAGTAAGGGGTATTTTCGTCTTCATACATTTGGTTAAAGTTGAGGGGAAGATGAAGATTAGTTTGGGATATAGGAGATTATAATTTCTCAAACAAGGGTATATGAGACGATGCCTCTAAAAAATCAATGCATTTGTTATAACATATCACTAAGAATGAATTAATTAAAATCGAATATTAACTAACTCATCGTATAAAATAAGTTGGAAAGACCAAATCCATCTTGCATTAAATGTATGTTTCTTTCTGTTGATGCATTAAACGTATGTATGCAAAGAAAATAGAGGTTATATGATGTGGAATATGTTGCAATTCTATTTTCTATTTTGTTTATTTCAAACCACATATGATTGCTTTGATTATCATGTCACAACAGTTCACACGACTATGAAATAAGATTTATTTGGAGTATTGGTAAGAGAAAACACACAATATCACATTTTTAATGGAAAATCATTGATTTTTATTGGTACGATCAAGCATAGTTGCATATGTGATGTACTTTCTATTCAATGTTTTCAACAGGTACAATTACTTTATATTTGCAGATAAAAAATTAAATATTACATTTACTATTACATTGTATATTAGTGAATATGGTTTCTTATAAAATGTATATATTGTGATTGTAAATTAAGTAGCATTTTTATTTAATAATCTTATAAATGTCTACTTTACTTTGGTTTCTTATGTAGCATACCTTTTAAATTATGAGACTTGTGACTTGTCAATTATTTTTTCATTATATAGAAAAAGCAAATAACTTAAGAAATCTTTGACTATAAAATGAACTCTCCATCGACCGAAAGAAAAGAACCCTACTATACTCATATCTTCAAGTTAATTTTCTAGTAATGTTTCATTTCTTTGAGAGTTATGAATGATTTTCTCATTCCTCTCCAAGATTAGGAGATCTACCAAGTGTTTCTTATCCAGCTGGCACAAACCCTCAACGTATTAGTTACGGAGCGTCCATATATTTTTACGTAATGTGTAGCAATGTATTAACCAGAATACCAAAATTATTTCCTGTATGAGTAGAAGCACACAACCAATGATGTAAAATTTCTCAAGTGATGGCGCTCTGTATAGGGCTAAGATGTTTCGTGTTCCCACTATATTCGGGTAGTAATGATATGTCTCGAGACATGTGTATTCTTTAGAGATGTTTCCACGTTCTACGATTGGTGAACATGTGGATATGACGATATACTTAGGCCAAGATATTCAGACTTCTCTCTTGGAAGGCTGACCAACATTCAATATCTTGTCCTTGGTGGACATGATATGGGACTAAAGTACCATGGCGTTATAGTTTACGGACGTCGAATCCCTGAGCCGACTGTTTCCACTTGTATGAGATTTTGAGTAATTTGAATGCAATATTTTTTTTTCTTATTTTAGATCTCTCTTTTCTTTATCACTAATCATGAAACTTAACACTATCTTCATGGATTTTGTTGGTTTCACAATGATTAGTGAGTAGTTCTCTTTAGAACTTTGAGTATGGTAGATTATGATGCTTTCTTGTTAGATCATGATGATTTAGGGCTTAGTTAATATGAAATCCTTACTTATTATGTATTTTTAATGCTAGATTAGTTTTGGCCAAGTTGATTTAGAGCTTAGAAAATTTCATGCGCCGAAGGTGTTTGAAGAAATTCCTCAACCAAACATAATAAGTGTTTTACATTCCTAACCTATGAAAATGGATGTCTAGGGTGTTTAATGGTTATTTAGACTTGAGATTAAAGCTTGTTGATCGCTTAATTGCAAATGGAAGTTTGTTCTCAATTAGGTGATTTGTTAAGTGATTAGTGCTATGAAAGTGGATTCGTCTAGATTAGTGATCTAAGGCCTAAGGATTAGTATTGTTTGAGCATTATGGTTTAGCTAGAGAATGCCCGAGTCAATTCCCATTACCCAAAGTTCGTTTGTTTAGTCTTGCTTAAATCGTTTAAGTCTTCTAGTTTATCTTTCTAGCTTGGTTTGAATTCAATTTGTGTTACTACTTTAATTGCTTATGTTTTATGCTTTCACCTTGTTTGTTTGAGTTTAAATTTCATTAGGATTGTTAGACAACGTCTACTTGATTTGCTTAGCTTAAGTAGTATCTTGTATTCTTAGTGCGTTATTCTCATAACTTGAAATTGGAGGGAGAGGAAGTGGACACGTCGATGGATGCGGATTATGAATGTTTTTTTTTTCAGACTTCAAACATCGATCTAGTTTATTTAAAACGTTTTACCCAAAACAAAATTTGTTAAGTAGATCATTATAACACTAATCACATGGTGCTATTGTTAATTGTTATGATTCACATTGCATATCGGATTTCGAAGACAAGTTTCAGACTTGAAACAACGACTTGCTCTATCTATGTATAACTGTCTCCCGGATCTAGTTCCTACTTAGGCAAAGATATCCAGACTTCACTCTTGGAAGGCTGACCGACATTCAATATCTTGTCCCTGGCTGACATGATATGTGAATATATATAGTACTTTGGCGTTATAGTCTCCGGACGTCGAGTCCCTGAGCCGACTGTTTCCACTTGTATGAGATTTTGAGTAATTTGAGTGCAATCTTTTATTTACTTATCTTAAATCTCTCTTTTCTCTATCACTAATCATGAAACTTAACAGTATCTTCATGGATTTTGTTGGTTTCACAATGATTAGTGAGTACTTTAGAAATTTGGGTATGGTAGATCACGGTGCTTTCTTGTTAGATCTTGATGCTTTGGGCTTAGTTTATATGAAATCCTTACTTATTAGGTGTTTTTAATGTTAGATTAGCTTTGGCCAAGTTGATTTAGAGCTTAGAGAATTTCATGCCCGGAAGATGTTTGATGAAATTCCCCAACCAAACCTATTAAGTGTTTTACATTCCTAACCTATGAAAATGGATGTTTAGGGTGTTTAATAGTATTTAGACGTGAGATTAATGCTTGTTGATCGCTTAATTGCAAATGAAAGTTTGTTCTCAATTAGGTGATCAGTGCCATTGTAGTGGATTAGTCTAGATTAGTGATCTAAGGCCTAAGGATTAGTATTGTTTGATTGTTTGAGCATTATGGTTTAGCTAGAGAATGCCCGAGTCAATTCCCATTACCTAAAGTTTGTTTGTTTAGTCTTGCTTAAATCGTTTAAGTCTTCGAGTTTATCTTTCTAGCTTGGTTTGAATTCAATTTGTGTTAGTACTTTAATTGCTTATGTTTTATGCTTTCATCTTGGTTGTTTGAGTTTAAATTTCATTAGGATTGTTAGACAACCTCTACTTGATTTGCGTAGCTTAAGTAGTATCTTGTATTCTTAGTGCGTTATTCTCATAACTTGAAACTGGAGGGAGAGGAAGCAGACACGTCGATGGATGCGGATTGTGAATGTTTTTTTCCGACTTCAAACATCGATCTAGCTTATTTAAAACGTTTTACCCAAAACAAAATTTGTCAAGTAGATCATTATAAAACTAATCACATGGTGATATTGTTAATTATTATGATTCACATTGTATATATCGGATTTTGAAGACCAGTTTCAGACTTGAAACAACGACTTGCTCTATCTATGTATAAATGTCTTCCGGATCTGGTTCCTACTTAGGCCAAGATATCCAGACTTCTCTCTTGGAAGGTTGACCGAGAGATGTTTGATGAAATTCCTCAACCAAACCTATTAAGTGTTTTACATTCCTAACCTATGAAAATGGATGTTTAGAGTGTTTAATAGTTATTTAGACTTGAGATTAATGCTTGTTGATCGCTTAATTGCAAATGGAATTTTGTTCTCAATTAGGTGATTAGTGCCATCGAAGCGGATTAGTCTAGATTAGTGATCTAAGGCCTAAGGATTAGTATTGTTTGATTGTTTGAGCATTATGGTTTAGCTAGAGAACACCCGAGTCAATTCCCATTACCCGAAGTTTGTTTGTTTAGTCTTGCTTAAATCCTTTAAGTCTTCTAGTTTATCTTTCTAGCTTGGTTTGAATTCAATTTGTGTTAGTACTATAATTGCTTATGTTTTATGCTTTCATTTTGTTTGTTTGAGTTTAAATTTCATTAGGATTGTTAGACAACCTCTACTTGATTTTCTTAGGTTAAGTAGTATCTTGTATTCTTAGTGCGTTATTCTCATAACTTGAAATTGGAGGGAGAGGAAGCGGACACGTCGATGGATGCGTATTGTGAATGTTTTTTTGCCGACTTCAAACATCGATCCAGTTTATTTAAAACGTTTTACCCAAAACAAAATTTGTTAAGTAGATCATTATAAAACTAATCACATGGTGATATTGTTAATTATTATGATTCACTTTGTATATCGGATTTTGAAGACCAGTTTCAGACTTGAAACAACGACTTGCTCTATCTATGTATAACTGTCTGCCGGATCTGGTTCCTACTTAGGCCAAGATATCCAGGCTTCTCTCTTGGAAGACATGATATGGGAATATATATAGTACTTTGGCGTTATAGTTTTCGGACGTCGAGTCCCTGAGCCGACTGTTTCCACTTGTATGAGATTTTGAGTAATTTGAATGCAATCTTTTATTTTCTTATCTTAAATCTCTCTTTTCTCTATAAGTAATCATGAAACTTAACAGTATCTTCATGGATTTTGTTGGTTTCACAATTATTAGTGAGTAGTTCTCCTTAGAAATTTGTGTATGGTAGATCAGGGTGCTTTCTTGTTAGATCTTGATGCTTTGGGCTTAGTTTATATGCAATCCTTACTTATTAGGTGTTTTTAATTGCTAGATTAGCTTTGGCCAAGTTGATTTAGAGGTTAGAAAATACCCGGAAGATGTTTGATGAAATTCCCCAACCAAACCTATTAAGTGTTTGACATTCCTAACCTATGAAAATGGATGTTTAAGGTGTTTAGTCGTTATTTAGAATTGAGATTAATTCTTGTTGATAGCTTAATTACAAATGGAAGTTTGTTCTCAATTAGGTGATTAGTGCCATTGAAGCGGATTAGTCTAGATTAATGATATAAGGCCTAAAGATTAGTATTGTTTGATTGTTTGAGTATTATGGTTTAGCTAGAGAATGCCCGAGTCAATTTCCATTACCCGAAGTTCGTTTGTTTAGTCTTGCTTAAATCGTTTAAGTCTTCTAGTTTATCGTTCTAGCTTGGTCGGAATTCAATTTGTGTTAGTACTTCAATTGCTTATGTTTTATGCTTTCATCTTGTTTGTTTGAGTTTAAATTTCATTAGGATTTTTAGTCAACCTCTACTTGATTTGCTTAGCTTAAGTAGTATCTTGTATTCTTAGTGCGTTATTCTCATAACTTGAAATTGGAGGGAGAGGAAGCGGACACGTCGATGGATGCGGATTGTGAATGTTTTTTTTTCCGACTTCAAACATCGATCTAGCTTATTTAAAGCGTTTTACCCAAAACAAAATTTGTTAAGTAGATCATTATAAAACTAATCACATGGTGATATTGTTAATTATTATGATTCACATTGTAAATCGGATTTTGAAGACTAGTTTCAGACTTGAAACAACGACTTGCTCTATCTATGTATAACTGTCTCCCGGATCTGGTTCCTACTTAGGCCAAGATATCCAGACTTCTCTCTTGGAAGGCTGACCGACATTCAATATCTTGTCCCTGGTGGACATGATATGAGAATATATATAGTACTTTGGCGTTATAGTCTTCGGACGTCGAGTCATGAGCCGACTGTTTCCACTTGTATGAGATTTTGAGTATTTTTGAATGCAATCTTTTATTTTCTTATCTGAAATCTCTCTTTTCTCTATCACTAATCATGAACCTTAACAGTATCTTTATGGATTTTGTTGGTTTCACAATGATTAGTAAGTAGTTCTCTTTAGAAATTTGGGTATGGTAGATCATGGTGCTTTCTTGTTAGATCATGATGCTTTGGGCTTAGTTTATATGAAATCCTTACTTATTAGGTGTTTTAAATGCTAGATTAGCGTTGGCCAAATTGATTTAGAGCTTAGAGAATTTCATGACCGAGAGATGTTTGATGAAATTCCTCAACCAAACCTATTAAGTGTTTTACATTCCTAACCTATGAAAATGGATGTTTAGAGTGTTTAATAGTTATTTAGACTTGTGATTAATGCTTGTTGATCACTTAATTGCAAATGAAAGTTTGTTCTCAATTAGGTGATTAGTGCCATTGAAGTGGATTATTCTACATTAGTGATCTAAGGCCTAAGGATTAGTATTATTTGATTGTTTGAGCATTATAGTTTAGCTAGAGAATGCCCGAGTCAATTCTCATTACCCGAATTTTGTTTATTTAGTCTTGCTTAAATCGTTTAAGTCTTCTAGTTTATCTTTCTAGCTTGGTTTGAATTCAATTTGTGTTAGTACTTTAAATGCTTATGTTTTATGCTTTCATCTTGTTTGTTTGAGTTTAAATTTCATTAAGATTGTTAGACAACCTCTACTTGATTTGCTTAGCTTAAGTAGTATCTTGTATTCTTAGTGCGTTATTCTCATAACTTGAAATTGGAGGGAGAGGAAGCGTACACGTCGATGGATGCGGATTGTGAATGTTTTTTTCCGACTTTAAACATCGATCTAGCTTATTTAAAACGTTTTATACCCAAAACAAAATTTGTTAAGTAGATCATTATAAAACTAATCACATGGTGCTATTGTTAGTTGTTATGATTCACATTGCATATCAGATTTTGAAGACCAGTTTCGGACTTAAAACAACGACTTGCTCTATATATGTACGTATATCTGTCGCCCATATCTGGTTCCTACTTATGCCAAGATATCCAAACTTCTCTCTTGGAAGGCTGACCGACATTCAATATCTTGTCCTTGGTGGACATGACATGGGAATATAGTACTTTGTGATATATCATGGTTTTTACCCCTTTTAAGCCATGATATAAGTCTGTTTTATAGTCTTTCTACTATTTTGGAGTCTTTTACAGGTTTTAGCACGTTTGGAGCATAATTGGAGATATTGGAGCATTTTGGAGCAAAACAGAAGCTTGTGTAGCTGAGTACCCGATTTAGAGTCTCAGTATTGATCGATACTACCATAGTATCGGTCGATACTCATTGCAGCAAGACAGAAGTCGCGACTTTTATGAAGAGTTGAAGAATTGCAAAATTGCCCAGAAGACTTTAATAATTGCAATAAACCCCAAAACGTGTTTTAGGTTATTAATTAGGTTTTTGAGCCAGTTTTGTTGGCGACGTTTTTGATTAGACTTGATTTTGAATTCTGAGTTTTGTGAGAGAGGTTTATGAGGGAGACAAGTCTGAGACTCTGTTCGTCCGAGAGAAGATTTCGAACCCTCTTGTTACTCTCCCTTTATTTATTTGAGTATTATTTCAGTCATGTTTATTGTCTCAATTATCATGTCTGAGTAGTTCTCTTGTTAGGTTCAGGTTTCTCATAAGGGTTTTCTCTTAATGTTAGGTTAATTGAATGATTAGGATTCACCATCTGAATTAGTTCTTCGCCTAGGTTGTTCTCAAAGCTAATTCTAGACTGATCACCTAGAACTTAGATCTTAGGATAATTGGTTAGGCACGAGAGTGCGATTAATTACCTGACAGAACCTAGAGTGAGCAAAATAACTATTCGCAAAGAGATTTGGTTTAGTTGTTTTGTGAATAAATCAAACTTGAACTAAAAGCTGGTTTAGACTTTAGGATTCGCAAAGAGATTTGGAATTCTAGGATTTAGACTTAGATAGTTTTCGTAACGAGAGTTGGTTAGCTATACTTTAGTGATTTGAGTTCAAGAACCGCGCTAAATCTGAATCATGTTAGCTAGTTTATCTACATTCATTGAATTCCTGAGAAATACCCTAAGCCTATTTTCCTTCCAATCGATTTACAACACATTTAATTTACGCATTGCTTTCATTTACATATGTTGGTTTAGCTTAATTCGAAACTATATAATATATTGAGTGAATTATGGAGTTCTTGTGTTCGACCCCTACTTATACTACAACACTGCTTTAGTACTTTTTAGGGTATTAATTTGAGCATATCAAATTTGGCGCCGTTGCCGGGGACTCAATTTCGCCATTAGATTTTAGTGAAGAATTTTGACTAAATCGTCGAGTATCGATCGACACCCTAGTGGTATCGGTCGACACTCGTCGCGTTTTTTTTTTTTTGGTTACTTACGTTCTTGATCTTTCGTGTTTTTTTTGGTTACTTACGATCGACACCCTAGTTACTTATGCCTACTCGAGAAACCAGAAGAAACAAGAACACTCAGCTAGTTGATCTGTCAAACGAGCAGCTAGCACATCTGGAACGCACACTCAGAAAAGCAAAGAAGCCAGCAAAAATGAACAACAACCCAGTGGTTTTGATTCAGGATGAGGCTGATACTTTCAGAGACTGAGAGGGTCAATTGTGCAATGAGAGAGGGCAAAGACTTGATGGAGATGGGAACGTTATTTCCCCTCCAGCTGTTGTAAATGCTGAGAACGCTGCAGTTGAGCGTGGTAGAACAATTGGTGAATGCAACAGACCTGATCAGTTCTACGCAAATCGATCAGCGATTCGTCCTCCTGCCTTTCAAAGGAATGACTTCGAGCTGAAGCCTGCATACTACACTCTTGTAGGTCAGCACACTTTTCATGGTCTCTCTAATGAACACCCCATGGATCATATCGAGAAGTTCGAGGATTTGGTCTCTAGCATCAAATGCAATGGAGTGTCCTACGACTATTTGTTCGGTAAGCTTTTCTCATACTCTCTTAGTGGGGATGCTTCTTATTGGCTCAAGCAACTACCAGCTGGGTCATTGACTACATGGGATGAGACTAAGACTGCTTCCCTGAATAACTTCTATGACGATGCGACATCAGAAGAGTTTAGGAATAAGATTTCCCAGTTTTCTCAGGGGATGACTGAGGCTTTCAAGGCTGCTTGGGGAAGATTCAAATCATATCAGAGGGATTGTCCACATCATGGGTACACTATGGTTCATCTGCTGAGTTTCTTTTTCAGAGGGATTGACTGGAGGTATCAGATGGCGCTGGACTCTGCGAGCAATGGTAATTTCTTTACCAAATATCCTAATGATGCTTACCAGCTGATTGAGAATTTTGTGTCAAGCAATAGCACAAAGAGTGCTGACATGGAGCGTAAGAAGCGGCTGGTGGTATGGAAGGTTCACAGATTGCTGAGGTGCATGCGAAGCTGGATTCGGTGCATAATTTGTTGATGGGCAAGCAGCAGAAGGCTGTTCACTTTGCTGATGATGTTGAGGTTTTCAATGAGGATGAGGTAGAGGATGTTAACTACATTGGTGGTTCTGGTTCGAATCAGTTTAACCAGAAATTTCAACAACAACTTTCAGCAAGGGGGATTCAAATCTGAGGGTAATCAAGGTGGTTCTGGATCGAATCAGTTTAACCAGAAACCTTTTCAGAGCAGTGGTTACACAAGGAACTATGGGAATTCATATTATCAGCAAGTACCTGCTAAGAATTCTGAGAGCAAGATCGAGGCTATGCTTGAACAGCTAGTTCAAGGGCAGGATAAGATGACGGTGAGCTTCAATGGGAAGTTGGATGATCTTTACACAACCTTGAATGGAAGGATCAAAGCGCTCAGTATGAGTCAAAAGAAGTTGGAAATTCAGGTTGCTCAAACTTCAGAAGCTGTGAAAAGGCAAGAGGGTGTTCTTCCAGGTATAGGAGAGAACCCAAGGAGGGAGCACATCAATGCAATCACTCTAAGGAGTGGAAAAGATGTGAATGCAGGAGTTAAGGATGCATTACCTGCAGAGATTTTCGTCGATCTCGACGATGAGGATTCTGAAATCCCGACGGTATCGATCGATACACACCAGTGTCGATCGACACTAGTCAAAATCTTGCAACGGGACAACTCCAAAGCCCCAGTGTCGATCGACACCCCTCAGGCATCGGTCGATACTGAGACTACTGCGGAAAAGGCACATGAGACTTCGAATGTAGTGCCTAAGGTAGTTCCAGAACGAGTCTATATACCGAGGATACCTTATCCTAGAGCTGTTGGGAAGACTAAGAAGGAAGTGGAAGACGCTAGATGCAAGCGGATATTGGACAGGTTGATTGTCGAACTTCCTTTCCTCGATGCTATTAAGACTTCCCCAGCTTTCAGAAGATATGTCAAGAAGATGGTGTCTGGCAACATGAAACTTGAAGAAGGATGTGTGATGCTTACTCAGGAGTGCAGTGCAATCTTAACCAACATAATTCCAAAGAAACTTCCGGATCCAGGGAGCTTTGTGTTGGACTGTACGATATTCACCGAAAGGTTCGAGCGTTCTCTATGTGATCTTGGCTCAAGTGTGAACCTCATGTCGTATTCAGTTGCCAAGAGGATGGGTATGACTGATTTCACGCCCACCAGGATATCTTTGATACTTGCTGATCGCTCAGTGCGACTTCCAGAGGGGCTACGCAATTAAGATCGGGAATTGCTTGATCTTGAGAGAAGACGATGCTGGTTACTCGAAGATGCTCGACACTGCACCAACACTGTCGATCGATACTCCCTTAGTATCGGTCGACACCCTGCGGCGAGACAGGGAGTTGAGCGAATGTTCTAAGCAAGCTGCTAAGCTTGGGGATTGGAGCGATGAGAGAGCTCCTAAGGTGGAACTCAAACCACTTCCAGCCAATCTGAGGTATGTTTTTCTTGGTCCTAATCCCACATACCCTGTGATTATTAATGCTTCTTTGAACAACGCAGAGGTTGCCTTACTGCTGAGCAAGCTGCGCATGTATCGCAAAGCTCTTGGCTATTCTCTTGATGACATTTCAGGTATATCATCGGATATGTGCATGCATAGGATTCATCTTGAGGATGAGTCAAAGGCTACAATTGAGCATCATAGAAGACTGAATCCAAATCGGAAAGAAGTGGTTAAGAAGGAGGTTATGAAGCTCTTGGATGCATGGGTTATCTATGCCATCTCAGACAGTTCTTGGGTTAGTCCGGTGCACGTTGTTCCTAAGAAAGGAGGGATAACTATAGTGAAGAATGAGAAAGATGAGCTGGTTCCTACTAGGACTATCACTGGGCATCGAATGTGTATTGACTACCGGAAGTTGAATGCGGCCACAAGGAAAGATCATTTCCCATTACCTTTCATTGATCAGATGTTAGAGAGGTTGGCTAGTCATCCTTACTACTGTTTTCTCGATGGGTATTCAGGTTTTTTCTGGATTCCGATTCATCCAAATGATCAGGGGAAGACGACTTTTACATGTCCTTATGGCACATTCGCATACAGGAGAATGCCATTTGGATTATGTAATGCTCCAGCTACTTTTCAGAGATGCATGATGTCTATCTTCACAGACATGATTGAGGACTTTATGGAGGTGTTCATGGATGATTTTTCAGTATATGGATCATCTTTCAAGGACTGGTTGGCTAACTTGTGCAAGGTGCTACAGAGGTGTGAGGAGAAACACTTGGTCCTTAATTGGGAAAAGTGTCACTTTATGGTTCATGATGGCATCGTTCTTGGGCACAAGGTTTCTGAAGCTGGGATCGAGGTCGATAAGGCTAAGATTCAGGTTATGACATGTCTGCCACCACCGACTTTTGTGAAAGATATTAGGAATTTTCTGGGTCATGCTGGGTTTTACATGAGATTTATTAAGGATTTCTCCAAGGTAACCCGCCCACTCACCGCCCTGTTATGCAAGGAGACACGATTTGATTTCACACCAGAGTGTCTTGCGGCCTTTGAGGAGATTAATAAGGCATTAGTAAGTGCTCCTATTGTGTAACCTCCAAATTGGACTTTGCCTTTCGAGATTATGTGCGACACCAACGATTTTGCTGTGGGTTCTGTTCTGGGTCAGAGGAAGGATAAGAAGCTGCACGCCATCCACTACGCCAGCAAAACATTGGACGATGCTCAGAGGAACTACAGCACGACAGAGAAAGAATTACTTGCGGTGGTTTTCTCTTTCGATAAATTTCGCCCTTATTTGATTGGGAGCAAAGTGATCGTTCACACAAATCATGCTGCACTCAAGTATTTGATGCAGAACAAGGATCTCAAACCTCGTCTTTGTCGTTGGGTTCTTTTGCTCCAAAGGTTTGATATTGAGATAAAGGACAAGAGATGAATAGAGAATAGGGTTGCTGATAATCTTTCGAGGTTGAATTTCGATACAGATGTACCTATTGATGATCAATTACCTGAGGACTCCATTTACTACGTGGAAACTGGTTTCCAGAGTAGCTTCACCGAAAATCAGCAATT
Source organism: Eutrema heterophyllum (assembly GCA_002933915.1). Classification (NCBI taxonomy): domain Eukaryota; kingdom Viridiplantae; phylum Streptophyta; class Magnoliopsida; order Brassicales; family Brassicaceae; genus Eutrema; species Eutrema heterophyllum. The sequence continues at coordinate 294,256 of PKMM01020599.1, forward strand.
CCCACGAATTGCAGGTTTTGGTATCGATCGATACCACCCTGGTGTCGGTCGATACCCGACGGTTTCTGAACCTGTTTTAACCGTGGAACACCTTTGTGCTTATGAAGAGTATCTCGTTGCTGCAGCTGACTCCGATCTACCATGGTATGCTCATATTGCCAACTTCCTTGCTGCAAATACAGAAATAACGCACCTAAAGAAATATGCCAAGAAGAAATTTATGCGAGACATAAGGCGATACTTTTGGGATGAGCCTTACCTGTATAAGCATTGTTCTGATGGTATCTACATGAGATGTATTGCTGAATCGGAGGTACCTGACGTTTTATTTCACTGTCATGGTTCTGAGTATGCTGGACACTTTGCTACTTTCAAGACGGTGTCCAAGGTTCTTCAAGCAGGCTTCTGGTAGCCTACTATGTTTAAAGATGCTCATACTTTTATCTCGCAGTGTGATGTGTGTAAGAGGAGAGGGAAGATCAGTAAGAGACACGAGATGCCACATAATTTCATCCTTGAGGTTGAGATTTTTGATTGCTGGGGTATCGATTTTATGGGACATTTTCCTTCGTCATACAAGAACCAGTACATTCTAGTTGTAGTGGATTATGTCTCCAAGTGGGTGGAGGCAATTGCTAGTCCAACCAACGACTCTTCGGTGGTTCTTAAGCTGTTTAAGACCATCATCTTTCCACGATTTGGCGTGCCTCGTATTGTTATAAGTGATGGTGGCAGTCATTTCATCAACAGGGTTTTTGAGAAGTTACTGAGGAAGCATGGTGTGAATCATCGTGTGGCTACTCCTTATAACCCCCAGACTAGTGGGCAAGTCGAGGTCTCCAACAGGCAAATCAAGGAGATTCTAGAGAAGATAGTGGACTTCTAGGAAGGATTGGTCTACGAAGCTAGACGATGCGCTGTGGGCTTACAGGACTGCTTATAAGACACCATTGGGCACTACACCTTTTCATTTGCTGTATGGGAAAGCATGTCACCTTCCTGTGGAGATCGAGCATAAGGCAGCATGGGCTACTAAGTTGCTGAATTTTGACATCAAGCCTGCTGCTGAGAAGCGATTGATCCAGCTGAACGAAATGGATGAGATTAGGCATCATGCCTATGAGAACTCGAAGCTGTACAAGGAGAGGACTAAGGCGTACCACGACAGGAAAATCCTCGACCGAATTTTCAAACCCAATGATCAGGTACTTCTGTATAACTCTCGTTTGCATTTGTTTCCTGGTAAATTGCGTTGTCGTTGGTCAGGTCACTGTCAATGGACAAAGGGTGAAACACTACATACAGAGAACTGAGATCCAAGACGGACACATGATGCCTCTGGATGATGCACCCTCTGCCTGAATGGCAGTACAATCAAGCTAATGATGTTAAACAAGCGCTTGGTGGGAGGCAACCCACTGGTGAGTCTGTACATATCTTTTTCCTTTCTTTTTACTTTTAGTTTTGTGTTTCGTTGTGTCACGTGAAACAGATTCGGACGAGCAGTATCGATCGACACCTCCTAGTGTCGATCGACACCCTCCATACGCCAGAGAAGCACCAACTTGCTACGAGTATCGATCGACACTATCTAGTATCGGTCGATACCCGCCGCCCAGGTGAGTTTCCTTATAAACCCTACGGTTTTTCTCTTTTGCCTCACAACCTCCATCGACCGACACAAGCTATTTTTTTACCAAAAATCACCAAATCTTCGTTTCTCAACGCTTTTGAGTGATTTTTGTGCCCATTCCGTGCGGTTTTTCGTGCTCAATCTCCTTCTCTCATTCATTCTAATGATCTACTAGGTATGTAACACGAATTTTCACCTTTTCAATCCATGTACCAAGTTTAGATTTTTGACTTTTAGGCTCTTAGAACTAGTGTTGTTGGATGATTATCACTTGATTATTGTGTTCTAGGCCTAGTCGAACCTTGCCTTACGTTTCATTACCCTTGGTTTGCAATTTAGGAATTTTCGGATTAGTGTGTTCTTCGTGACTGCTCGATACTTGTCTGAGTATCGATCGATACCACCTTGGTGTCGATCGATGCTCACCATCTACCTTGTCCGAGATTGTTGTGTTTGAGAGAGATGTTGGATTTATGTTGTGTTTCGCGTTTGTTAATGATGCAGATGCCACCTCGCAAGAAGCCACGTGCCGATGATGCCTCGAGCTCTAACCCACATGGCTGCGATCGTCCGAAGGAGTACTGTTTAGGCGCACATGTCAAGATCTTCAATGGTTTAACTTGGAACAGAGGGGTCATAAAGGCTTGCCTTACCAACGACCGTTACTTGGTGCGGATCAACGGTGCGCATGAGGATATTACTCTCCCCCACACTTCCTTCCGCGACATCCCTGCACCACCTCCACCTCATTCTGCCTCCCCAGTCGCTCCTGGCGCAGCATGTAGGCCTCCTTGGCTTAAGATCAGCGAGAAGGCCAGGATACGCTTGAGAGATGATTACGAGGGCTCTGATAAGGAGATTACAGAGAGCCGGGCTTGCACGCACAAGCCTATTTCAGAGGAGTGGGACGACTATGACTCCATCTTCTACAACGCCTGGCAGGAGGTTGATGTGCGCCCCACTCGATTTGTGGACACGCATACTATGAGACAGCTGGGCTTTGACAGAGAGCTTGATGGTGACGATGCCTACGCGGCAATATGAGTTATACCCCGACTTAGTCCGCCAGTTCCTCGCGTCTATCCGCGTCTACTGCAATGGTGAGCCTCTAGTGACTGCACAGCAGGGTGTGCTGACGTTCTTGAGTCGCGGTGTGCGCTACAGGATTTCTTTCCAGGAGCTCTGCGACATATATGGGTTTACCAGAGATTTTTTGAGGTGCGAGCTTCCTCGCAAGTTCTTGGATATTGAGGCATTCTGGTCTCATTTCGGGCACGGGGTCTACGACTGCAAGACCACCACACAGATGGATGTGCGCCATCCTGTTCTGCGCTGTCTTGTTAGGATCTTGAGCAACACCTTGTTGTGCAAGATGGAGCCTAACAAGATGAGGGTGACTGAGCTGATTGTGTTGTCCATTGGGATCGGGGACATCATTGATGATGAGGCGTACGAGTGGCCTGAGATGGACCTTGCGGTCAACTTAGGTGCTGTCTTTGCGCACCACTTGGAGTCGCTGAAGGTGAAGCCTTTTACCGGACGCGGCAAGTCTTCTAGGACTGCAGGTCGCCTGAAGACAGAGACGGTGGGCAGTCTCCTCACTCCCATCTTTCTGCACCTTGGGATCAGTACTACTAGCTGCTCGATAGTGATATCCCGCGAGCTTATGGACCTAGCGCACCTGGAGCACCTTCGCTGGCTGTAGCTTGATAGGCGTTGGGTTTTCAGCACTTCTACTGGGGACTATCTGGTTCAGCTCCCCAACACAGATCTCACAGACATTGGCGGTGATCCTGCTCAGCTACTCTTCACCCCTGATACTGCTGATATGGAGTCTGCGCCAGTCACACGACGTTGAGGCTCTGCTTCTAGAGCCCGTCCGCCTGCTTCTGGCCCTGCTGGGGGTCAATCACGCGCGCGCCACACACCTGCTCCTACACCTACTCTTCCTACGCCACCTGCGATGGAGATGGACCCGTTCCAGCGCTATGTTGTCGAGAGTCTTCAGACCATTTGGAGTACTATGTCTCGATGCAGCTGCATGGTGTCTCAGCACCCCATTTCACCACGCTCACCACATCAGGCTGGACCATCTAGCACCGCTGGCGATGACTCTGACGCCACTAAGGAGGATTAGTCCTCTGTTTATCTGGTTTCACGTTTGTTTTTCTTTTCCCTTTTCTGTTTCTTTTCGTTTGAACTTTTGTTATTTTGGGTCTTATGTTAGCATTTTTATCATTGTGTACTTTGTGGAACTTATGCTTCTATGATTTTTGTTGCTTTTGACTTGTGTTTGAGTGATCTAATAGTGCTAACCATAACACATTTGGATTGTTTGACACACTTTTTGGGCACCATTATTGCTGTCAAGAGGAATTCTGTCGACCATCTACTGGTATCGATCAATACCAGTGCAGTGTTGGTCGACACTCATCACCATCTCGGGTAACCTCTTCGATTTTCACATTCCACTTGGTTCATTTGATTTC
>PKMM01020600.1:0-18736 GCA_002933915.1 Eutrema heterophyllum
ACAAACTTTTTTTCTTAGCAACGTCGATAAATATGTATGGAGTCATGAAAGGACGTCTTAAAGTATCATTTTGAGTCTCGTCAGAGCCAAAGAGAGGAGATCTGAAACCGCTAGCGTCAAAACCACTACAGGAAAAACGGGTATTAATAGCGATTCAGGATAGCGGTTTATATGTTTCTGCTATCGTTGACTTATGACTCACTTTTTCATAGCGTTTCTGGAATGGTAAACGCTATGATATGTCAGGCGACAAAATAACGTGTTCGCGCTTAATTTTTGGTTTTCCAATTAATCTATAATAGCACATATATGAATTATAAAATGTCATCGTAGCTTAACCGCGAATAAAAAAATTTCGTTACCCGCCCAAGTTAATTTTAGAAAAAAAATTGATCTGAACCCAAATAATTTTGGTCGACAAAAACCTATGTATTCACAAAAATCCTCTTTTTCTCTCCCTTGTCTCTTCTTTCACTCTCCATCCCCGCGTCTCGATCTCTCTTCTCTCTTCTCTCTTCTCTCTTATCTGAGTCTCGATCTCTCTTCTCTCAAAATTATTTTGTATTATATTCAGTTTTTGGGGGGTTTCGAGAAAGAAAAAAAAACGTTTGGGGGTTTCGCTTATCCTTGGAGGTGTGACTTAAGATCACGATACGAACAATCTCTACTTGGAGCCCTTTTGAGTCATCATTCATGACCATGTGGAGAAGAATCGTCTTCTCTCATCTCAAAACCCTAGCCGCCGTTGTCGCCATTACTTTGCCTCGTCGATCGATAGCCACCACCGCGAGACCCATTGGCTTCTATCTCGCTGCCGATCGATCAGCCATTTCTGCTGCTTCTTCCGTTATCCCTCGTCATTTCAGCTCCGAATCAGGTGATAAATCATTGCTATAGTTTTTCTTTTTGTTTGTTTTCAGATCTCGGCTTGGTACTCCATTTTGCTGTGGATATAGATTCGATTCCCGCTGTATTGGTCTCTGATCCCGTGCCATAGATTTAGAGGATATATATAAATTTGTATTGGTCTCTGAGATTATTAATGGTTTGCCAAAAAGAAGCAAGTAGACTGGCTTGATACTTAGGTCGATGTTAATCCAAGTTTCTGACATTTCAAATCACTTTACATTCTTCCAAAAAGCTTATGTATTTTCTAAATCGAAAAATATAAGTTTTGTATCCTCTAATTGTGCTGCATGATTCTGAAACAGGATACTCTCGATGGGCAGATCGATTCCCCACCATAACGAAACTTAACCGTTGAGCAATGACTCATAGTAAACTTGATCTTCAAAGTTTGTATTTTCGTCCAAGTGTATGAATGTTTTTCTCAGGCTGCTTTCCAGGGGATAGAATAGTAATCTTGATCTTCAAAGTTTGTATTTTCGACACTAAATCATTAGTAATGGACCTTTGAGTTGCTTCTTTGTGCAGGGAGCTTCTTTACAAACCAATTGTGCTATGTAAGTTGTCTAAGTCTCAAGACAATCACAACCGTTTCTTTAGTCCATTGCTGGAGAGGGAGGAGGAGAAAGAGAGGGAGTTTGTGGTGCACGTTCCATTGCCGGACCAGAAGGAAATAGAGAAGAAAGAAGAAAGTAGGAGAAAGAAGAAGAGAAGAAAAGAAGAAGACGATTGGAACTGAAGAACAAGAAGAAAGTAGAAGAAAGAAGAAGAGAAGAAAAATGGTGTTGACGATTGCAAATTGTGGTGACGCGAGTTGAGAAGGGAGTTGTTAAAGACTTATCAAAATGTAATCTACCAAAAACAAGTTTCTTATTAAGGACAAGATTTTTTTTTGTTTTATCGTTGCAGTCATAACGGTTTTGAAATGGGAGATTGAGGAGATAGAGCTTCCCACTCTTAAAGTCGATGTTATTATATCTGAATGGATGGGTTAATTTTGTTGTTTGTTTATATTTCTCAATTAAAAAAAAAAAATACAACAAATGATTGTTGCATACTAAAAACATAAAATAGAATAGAAAAAAACTACTACAAGTCCGGGATCTTGTGGTCGAGTGGTTGGGGACGGGATCGGGGTGCCACCTCACTCCGGGTTCGATCCTCCTGCTGTGCGAAACTAAATCACATTATTCTGGACATCCACACGGATATGGGCCCATTTCTTACGGCCCATTTGAAAACCCGGGAGGAGGCCTATCCGTGGGTTGCCCTTCCCCCAAGGAATAGTCTGGACCCTTCCATAGGCCTGAGATTACCCTGAGTAATCAAAAAAAAAAAAAAAAACTACTACAAAATAAAAGGAAAAGTTAGTATCTTTGATTTAGAGTTTAGGGTATATGTTTTGGGGTTTAGGGTATAAGAGTAGGATATAGGGTTTAAAATATATTTTTCTAGTTTTATTAACAATAGAAATATAATAATTTTTATGGATTAATGAGTGTTTGATTTAGGGTATAGGGATTCACGCTTGTAAGATATTTTTTCTATTTCTTAATTAAAAAATACAACAAATTATTACAAATACAAAATTAAAAAGAAAAGTTAGTGAATCTTTGATTTAGGGTTTAGGGCATACAGTTTGATTTAAGTGTATAGGGTTAAAGGTTTGGTGTTGATTTAGGGTTTAGGGGTATATGATATAATTTCTTTGTATATAATGTTAATATATAATGTTTTACAGAACTAATTAAAATATATAATGTTTTATAGAAATAATTGAAATTAGAGTTAAATCTTGATTTAGGGTCTAAGGCATTGTATAGTTTTGGTTAGGTTGGTTTAGAGTTTAAGTTATGTTTTCAATTAAAAAATGAAANTCATCTATAGTTTAGTAACATACAACATATCTTATATAGTTTTTGTTTTTAATTTTTTTTTCTAAACTGCAAAATTATATATTATTAACAAGATAATTAACTTAACAGAACCTCCTTGATATAATTTTTTTTCCAAATTAATAACGTAATAAACATTTTACAAAGTCTTGTATTTAGAGTATAAAAAAATAATTAAGCTTTCAGAAAATAATAGCCAATGAGAAAAGATCACTCGGATCGCTTACGTGGCATAATCTAACATCGTTCATTTATCTTCTTTTCTTTCTCTCAGATCGTTCATTTATCTTCTTTTGTTTAACCTCCGAGGGATACTGGATCACTGACGTGGCATAACTTTCTTTTTTTGTTTTCCTCTCCGAGAGACAATGGATCTCCGTGTCCAAACAAAGTCACAAAGGATTACGGTTTAAAACCGTTCACTTGTCAACGCGTTACGGGGCTGTACAAAAATATTAGAGGTGGTGACTGCGGCCCAGTCACAATGAAGTTCCTAGAGATGCATGCCAATGGGGATCCTGATTCTGGTATGTCTGGAATCACAGACGACATTGTTGATGCTTCAGAAAGCGGTACGCCATGGACCTTTACCAGGAATTAGTTGTTCCAATCTACTATCCTCCCCCTTCTCCTTAGGAACCATTAATGAATTGTATCTTTTATCTATGTTTTAGTATTTTCTTGGTTGTTGTTATTGTACTATCTACGCTCATGTATCTCTTTTTGGTATTCCTGGTTCGCATGTACCTTTACCAGGAATTAGTTGTCTTCATCTACTGATATCTGTAATTTGGGATGTAGTTTACATGTATATCTGTAATTTGGGATGTAGTTTACAAGTAAATCAGTAATTTGGGATGTAGTTTACATGTAAATCAGTAATTTGGGATGTAGTTTCCATATGCTAAAAAAATGTTTTGTATTGGCTACCCTCATTTTTTAGCATGTTATGATAACTTTTACAGGTTGACGTCCATGAAGATAGTGTCCCCTACTTTAAAAGACACAAATTCCATGCCCCCTAGTTATATGAGTAAAAAATGTGGCCTTTGCAGGGTGAGTTTTTAAAATTCCTATCCCTGAAAACGAGCCCATCCGTATCCGCTACCCGTGTCCATAAATAGTATCCACAATGAGAACATAATCAGCCGTTATTTAGATTTCCAATATTGCTTCCAAAAACGGAGATGCAATATTTTACACTCATTAGTTTCCGAGAACATTGAGAAACCTAATGACTCATCATAACCCTTTGTCTAGATTCTTTCACTAACCATTATCCATTTAACTGTATCCCCTAACCCGTAACTGTAAACCCCATACCACTAACCTCGTATCCCCAAATTTATTTAGTCTTTGTTAGATAAGTTATTGAGTAGAATTAGATATCATTCTACAAAGAGTTAGATTCCACTAACCATTATCAACTTTTTGAAATCCACTAACTCCTATTTATTAAACCGTATCCACTTACCCGTAACCATCAACCCTTAACCCCTCGACATGGACAGTGATATATGGACAATTATCTATGGACAATTATCTATGGACAACGATCTATGGACACGATTCTATGGACAAGGTTCTTTGGACAAGGTTCTATGGACAAGGTTCTATAGACAAGGTTATTTTGATTCCTAGACAACAAAGTATTGTCAAAACTCATCAAAAACAAAACAATGTATTTTCTCCTTTTCTATAGCATTTCATGATAACACAAAGTCCCGACCATGGAATGGTGTTTTTCTTAATATTTGGTTTGCATAAAGAAATAGCACAAATAGTTAACATAACTCAGTCTCACAATACATGCTATGTTCAATTCCATAACAACACCCATCCAGCATAACTTGCAACCACTTTTAAACTACACAGAAATATTTTACAATCTGGGTCACGTTGTCTTACAAAATACCATATATATATATTGGACCCCCACCAAGGATCCTCCGAGTTCACCCAAAAGCCGCCAAGGGAAAAACATACCTCTACATGCCTCTACTTTCCCGAAAAGACGATCCATATCATCATCGGGAAACCCATCACCAAACCAACGCTAATAACCTGTTTCACCTCCTTCTCAGTTAAGATGACGCTTCTGTCAGGACCTGTGCCCAGAACAACCTCCTTCAGCTCATTGTACCCTTCTTTAATCTCTTTCAGAACCCCCTCAAGCTTAAGTATGTCCTCGCGAGCATTCTCAATTTTTCGCCACATCATAGGCGGCTCCAATTCCACCTCATTGTCATCCATCATAAAATAACAGAGCCGAGAATTGCCAGGTCTCTATGTTGACACTTCTGCTCCCTAAATTCCTTCATTACCACCACATCCCACCATTTATGCAGATTGCAACCTCTCTCCTACTCTAACAAGGTTCAAATTATCATTTTTGTTTATATTTCCCTATCCAATCTATGACATTTATGAGTACACAAACATAAATGTTAGATGCGACACCCATACCTGTCTCCTTTCGCATCTGAAGAATCGTCTAAGATAATTATCATTAGTCTCCGATGTGTCCATCAAAGCAGGCAATCCACAAAAACATTTTTCTGGAATCCCTTCATCAAAGGCGTCACGAGCCATCGACCCCAAGCTTGTGATAAGCTCAAAATGTAATACCCTAAAGTACTAACAGCTTTGTCGATTGTAGTATTTAGGGGTCAAATCCACAGAGACTCAAGAATCACACAATATATTTTAAAGGTTCGAATTAAGCTAAGTGATCAATGTAATTGAAAGCAATAACATAAATTAAACGGTTGTAAATTCGATGGAGGAAAGATAGGTTCAGGGTATTTCTCAGGAAATCAGAGAATGCAGATAAACTAACTGGTCGGGGTTCAGGTTAAGCTCGGTTCTTGAACTCAAATCACTAAGCTATAACTAACCAACTGTCGTTGCGAGAGTTATCTCAGTCTAAATTTTAGAATTCCAAATCTCTTTGCAAATCCTAAAGACTAAACTAGCTTTAAGTCCAGGTTTGATCTGTTCATAAAACAACTAAACCAAATCTCTTTGCAGATAGTTATTTTGCTCACCCTAGATTCTATCAGATTATCAATTGCACTATCGTGCCTAATCGATTAACTTAAGATCTAAGTTCCAGGTGATCAATCTAGAATTAGTTTTAAGAACAACCTAAGGTGAAGAACTAATTCAGATTATGAATCCTAACCAACTAATTAACCTAGCATTCAATGAAATCCCTTATGAGAACCCTAAACCTAATAGGAGATCTACTCAGACATGGAGATTAAGTAAAACAGCATGATTGAATAGAACTCAAAAGTAATAATAAAGAGAGTAAACAGAGGGTTTGAAATCTTCTCTCGGACGAACAGAGTTTCCGACTTGTCTCCCTCCAAAACTCTCTCAAGAAAACCAAAGTAAAATAATGTTTTCCAATAAAAGTGGCTGAAAAACCTAATTATAATCCTAAAACACGTTTTGGGGCTTCTTGTAATAATTAAAGTCTTCTGGGCCAAGGTGCAATTTCATCATACTTGTAAAAAGTCGCGATCCTTCTCTTCATGCGATGGGTATCGACCGACACCATAAGTGGTATCGGTCGATACCAAGCTTCTTGTGTCGACTCTCCTTCAGCTACATGATCCTTGCTTGGCTCCAAAATGCTCCAATATCTCCAATTCAGCTCCAAACGTACATAAACCTGTAAAGACTCTAAAAGACTCCAAAATACAAGAAAGAATCTATAAATAAGACTTATATCATGGTTAAAAACGGGTAAAAACCATGATATATCAACTCCCCCAGACTTAGCTTTTGCTTGCCCTCAAGCAAACAGAAAGCTAAACAAGAGAAAGAGGTTTGAAAAACACGGAGATTCACATGTTCTTGAAACATTGCAATGACCATTTTCCTTAGTGCTTCACATATCACATAACCAGTTTTAAATCTAACCACCATGTACTTCTCCGTAGACATTCGCAGCTTCCCAGACTACACACATTATTTCACAGCGTTATCTAATAAAGCCCTCATCGACAGTTTCATCGCTGTACCCAATACCAAGAACTTTCTAGATTCGTTTCCATACAATATCATGACAAAAGAACCAGCTGATTTTCACACTTTTGGTGTTGTTTTCTCTCCCCCAGACTTGTTTCTCATCATATTCTTTCTCTTTTTTTTTAGATCCGCATATACATATTAAGGTCTGAAACGCGAGTATTGATGGTGTTTGCCACCGAATCCCCGGTTTTTCCCTCTCTATGTATCAAAGGCATAGGCGAATAGTGGTATCACGGGAAATTTTCCTAACCTCGCTTCCAACCTTTGTGTGATCATTCCTTCACAAGTAGAATAATGGGATCACTGGAAATTTTCCTAGCCCTCTACTCAGGAGAAAATCATTTCATCTTTTTATGCTCTTATTTATTAACTTATAACAGGGGAGAGAGATACCATTACTTTAAACACATGGGTTCCTTTGTCAGATATGAATGAGGAATCAAGCTCTATGGACATCAACCACATCGATGAAGTGCAAAAATTTGGCTCAGGCTCGAATGAACTATGCTGGAAACATGGGTGTCTTCTAGTTAACTGGCCAGCCTTTGAAATTTTCATTAGTCTGATCTAGAACTGATTATGTAACAATGGTCACTTAGAAGTAAAGTCAGAATAATAGATTCAAGAAAAAGATCATAATCTCCAATAAATTTTGACTCAATAAAACAACTTTGACTCAAAAACGACTGACTCTAAGAAAAACAAAAACATTGCCAGCAACTACCTCCCCCAGACTTAAACAACACTGTCCCCAGTGTTATTTAGCCTAGAGTTGGTAAAAGAAACCAAAAGAACTGAGTGGAATCGTGGAAAAACAAAGAAATTACCGGATTGGGGTAGGGGTGTCGACCGACACACANTCGATACCAAGCGTAGGTCGACACAGGTAACTCTGTTCATCTGATTCACACAAAGACAGAAGACACAAAAACGAAAAATGACAAAAATAAAAGACTTATATACAGACTCACCAGTGGGTTGCCTCCCACCAAGCGCTTGTTTTTAGTTATTAGCTTGACTTTGGCTCATGTATCAGTCAGGATAAGAATGAGAACTTGCTCCAAAACAAGCTCCACAGCTAGACATCTACAACTTCAGAATTCTGCTCAACATACCCTTCACAACATCCTTTCCTTTCTCTTTCAACTCTGAAGTGAGAATAGCTCTAACCTTAGAGAATGGTTTCGAAGTTCCCTTGCACTTCACCTCATATTCAATCGAATCTCCATCACACTTATGAGGGATTAAAGTCATATAGGCAGCACCCTTGACTCTTTTGCTCTTCACCTTCTTCTTTGCCTTAGCCGTTTTGATGTATCTCTTGGTGGTGAAAGAAGGACCATCTAAAACGTCTATGACATTTGGCTCATCATAAGGCTCTTCCAAAAGATCAACCATCAACATTTCTCCTGTAACAACGGTGATGCAAGAGACATGTTTGGGAGTTCCTCCAGTAGGAATGGCTTTGTAGGAGACCTCTTTGTCAATGTATGAGAACAAGATTCTCTTACTAGACATGTCTATAACTGCACCAACTGTAGCCATGAACGGTCTTCCAAGAATCAAAGGCGTACTAGAACGTTCACTCATCTTCACAACCTGAAAATCAGTAGGAACCAGACAATCTCCTACTTTAACAAGCAAATCAGGGATTGTACCATATGGGATTGAGGTGGAAGAGTTCGCGAATGTAAGAGACATCTTAGGAGATCTTATATCAGCAATTCCCAACCTCTCTGCAATTGCCCTTGACATGACATTGATACTAGACCTTGAATCAATGAGAGATTCTTTGAATTCAACTCTAGAGATAGAGCATGGAACTGAAAATTTTCATGGGTCTTCTCTCTTAGTCAACTGCTTCATTGGTGGTGGTGTGCTTCTTGCCTTGATGAAGAGTGTCTTGATCTCTTCTAGAGTTTCTCTGTTGTCTTGGAAGTAACCAAGCAAAGGGCGGTTTTCCAACGCTTCTTCAAAAGACATCGTATGGGGAATCCTTCTTATCCTCTTCTCAAAAGCGAGCAACTTCTCTGCATTAATGGGATCTCTGAGATGGCAAGGTGGTTTAGGATATGGCACCTTAGGTTTGTAGACATTCTCCTCAACAATCTTCGGTTTGTAAACCCTCTCTGGCATCAACTCAGGTGTCTTCTCGACTGCAGGGTCAGTGTCGATCGATACAGGGGTGGTATCGATCGATACACGGGGTTTTGAGATGTCCCGTGAAAGTATATGCACTGGTGTCGATCGACACTGAGTGGTGTCGATCGATACCCTGGAAATTTTTGAATCCCCATCGTCAAGATTGACGAAATTTCCTGCAGTTAGGCCAATTTTCACTCATGGTTTGACCTCTTTTCCATTCCTCAAGATGATTGCGTTGACGTATTCCTTCTGTGAATGAACCATCTTTCCCTTGACAACTGCTGCAGTCTGAGCTATTTAAGTTTCCAGCATCTTCTTATGAGTGTTGAGAGCCTCGATTTTTCCATTTAGGTCTGTGTACATAGCATCCATCTTCCCATTAAAATCTATTGTCATCTTCTGCTGTCCCTGAAGAATCTGTTCAAGCATGGACTCAACCTTGCTCTCTGGGGTTTTAGCAGGCAAAGGTTGATAAGACGAACTCCCATAGTTCCTGGTATAGCCACTGCTCTGGAATGGTTTCTAGGCAAATTGATTTGACCTAAAACCAGTTGGATTGACGTCAGACTTATACCCTCCTTGCTGACCATTGTTGGTGAAGTTTCTGTTGTTGTTCTGGTGGTATTGATTTCTCTGACCTTGAAAACCAGAACCACCAATGTAGTTAACATCTTCCACTTCATCCTCATCGAAATTCTCGACCTCATCAGCAAAATGAACAATCTTTTTCGTCTTTCCCATCAAAAGATTGTGCACTGAATCCAACTTAGTTTGAACCTCAGCAATATGCGATCCATCCATGCTCCCAGTCTACTTTCTTCGCTCAAAGTCTACATTCTTGGTACTATTGCTAGATGCCAAGTTCTCAATAAGCACATAAGCATCGTCAGGATATCTGGTGTTGAAGTTTCCATTGCTCGCAGCATCTAAGGCCATCTGATACCTCCAATCGATCCCTCTGAAGAAAATACCCAGCAACTGAACCTTAGTGTACCAGTGATGTGGACAATCCCTCTGATATGATTTGAATCTGATCCAAGCAGCCTTAAACGCCTCAGTCGCTCCTTGAGAAAATTGGGAGATCTTATTCCTAAGCTCCTCGGATCTTGCATCAACATAGAAATTGTTTAAGAAGGCATTCTTAGTCTCCTCCCAGGTAGTCAGTGATCCAGGAGGCAACTGCTTAAGCCAATAAGTTGCATCTCCACCAAGAGAGTATGGGAAGAGCTTACAGAAGAGGAAATCGTTGGACACTCCATTGTACTTAATGCTAGTGACCAAGTCCTCAAACCTCTCAATATGATCCATGTGGTGTTCATGAGAAAGACCATGAAAAGGGTGCTGACCCACAAGAGTGAAGTATGCAGGTTTTAGCTCAAAGTCATTCCTCTGAAAAGCAGGAGGGCGAATCGCTGATCGATTGGCATAGAACTGATCAGGCCTGTTATACTCTCCAATTGTCCTACCACGATCAACCACATCATTCCCAACATTCACAACAGCTGGAGGGACAATGTTGTTTCCATCTCCATCAAGTCGTTGCCCTCTCTCATTGCACAAATGACCCTCTTGGTCTCTCAAAGTTCCAGCATCATCACGAACCAAAACCACTGGATTGTTCATCTCTGCTGGCCTATTTGCTTTCCTGTTTGTGCGTTCCAAAAGTGCTAGTTCCTCGTTGGAAAGATTAACTAGCTGAGTGCTCTTGTTTCTTCTGGTTTCGCGATTAGGCATACACCTGAAACACAAAAGTCAAAGCACATAAGTAACAAAAATCAAAAAAAGAATACGACGAGTATCGACCGACACCAGTTGGGTATCGATCGACACTGTCGAACTTAGTCGAAATTCTAGACTAAAATCTAATGGCGAATTAAGAGTCCCCGGCAACGGCGCCAAATTTTGATAAGCTCAAAATGTAATACCCTAAAATACTAACAGCTTTGTCGATTGTAGTATTTAGGGGTCGAATCCACAGAGACTCAAGCATCACACAATATATTTTAAAGGTTCGAATTAAGCTAAGTGATCAATGTAATTGAAAGCAATAACGTAAATTAAACGGTTGTAAATTCGATGGAGGAAAGATAGGTTCAGGGTATTTCTCAGGAAATCAGAGAATGCAGATAAACTAACTGGTCAGGGTTCAGGTTAAGCTCGGTTCTTGAACTCAAATCACTAAGCTATAACTAACCAATTGTCGTTGCGATAGTTATCTAAGTCTGAATCTTAGAATTCCAAATCTCTTTGCAAATCCTAAAGATTAAACTAGCTTTAAGTCCAGGTTTGATCTGTTCACAAAACAACTAAACCAAATCTCTTTGCAGATAGTTATTTTGCTCACCCTAGATTTTATTAGATTATCAATTGCACTGTCCTGCCTAATCGATTAACCTAAGATCTAAGTTTCAGGTGATCAATCTAGAATTAGCTTTAAGAACAACCTAAGGTGAAGAACTAATTCAGATTATGAATCCTAACCAACTAATTAACCTAGCATTCAATGAAATCCCTTATGAGAACCCTAAACCTAACAAGAGATCTACTCAGACATGGAGATTAAGTAAAACAACATGATTGAATAGAACTCAAAAGTAATGATAAAGAGAGTAAACAGAGGGTTTGAAATCTTCTCTCAGACGAACGGAGTTTCCGACTTGTCTCCCTCCAAAGCTCTCTCAAGAAAACCAAAGTTAAATAATGTTTTCCAACAAAAGTGGCTGAAAAACCTAATTATAATCCTAAAACACGTTCTGGGGCTTCTTGTAATTATTAAAGTCTTCTGGGCCAAGGTGCAATTTCATCAGACTTGTAAAAAGTCGCGATCCTTCTCTTCATGCGATGGGTATCGACCGACACCATAAGTGGTATCGATCGATACCAAGCTTCTGTATCGACTCTCCTTCAGCTACATGATCCTTGCTTGGCTCCAAAATGCTCCAATATCTCCAATTCAACTCCAAACGTACCTAAACCTGTAAAGACTCTAAAAGACTCCAAAATACTAGAAAGACTCTATAAATAAGATTTATATCATGGTTAAAAACGGGTAAAAACCATGATATATCAGCTTGCTCTCGACGACGAACTCAGACTATATCTCAAAGGCATGTCCCTGGCGAACTCAGGCTGCTATATAAATGTGAAAACACCAACAAAATTAAGGTGTTCCCCCACCCTGTCTGGGGTCAGTCACAATGGTGGTCCAAAAGTGGCCAATTTCGGAATTCACAGATTAAAATTCACCTTTCGCAATCGTAAATAGGTTAGAAGACGCCGGCCAAGCATACTGTAAGAACAAAGCTCTTTATAGCGATGGTAAAAACCTAAATTCCGGCCCTTTTTCGTAATTTAGTCATACAAGTCTTTTCCCCAATTCCGGAACCATCCACAATTTTATGTACATATGCAGCCGGTCCACCGTTTGTTATCCATATCCCCGGTGCGTTTCCCGTTTATTCCCCGAGGTTCTGTCCATGAGGTGATGTCCCTTCCGTTTAAAACATCGTTTTGCCAACCCCATTTATAGCCGAATATAAACAACACAGTTGTTACACTCTCCAAATAACATCTATTATTACAAAAAACAAAAAAATTCTTAATTTGGGTTTCAAAGTCGAACCCAATAGATAAAATCTCAACGTATTTTCTAACCAAAAAATAAAACTTATGTGTCTACTGGATGGGTTGCTCCAAGGTCACGTCTTAAACAAGAGGTCATCTTCTCCAACCGACACCTATCATGTTCTAAACCAAAAGTCATCTTCTCCAATCGACATCCATTTTCCGAGGTTCTCTCCCACTAACTCCCTTCCATGTTCTATATAACTCCCTCCCCTGTTCTATATAGAAAGGAACTCCCACACACCCAAAAAAATTACAAATATGGAGAATCAGAACAACCTTTCTACGTTTCCTACAGATCTCTTAAACGAAATTTTCCTCCGTGTTGGAAGTTCTTCGATTATTGATTTGTCAAAATCCAAGATCGCTCTAAGGGCGTTTAATGAACTCTCTCAAGAGGACCACTTCCTAAAAGATGTCGATCTTATCTTCATGCATTGCCCTAGTTGGTTGATTGGACCAGCGATCAGAGCTTTTCGTTTGGCTTGCCTCCACCGTCATAACCCCACGGCACTTTTCTTGAAGGGAGCTTCTGATTTCTTCCGCCTTCATAGATTAGATGATGGCCTTGCTATGCTCGGGAAAGGCACTCAACGGGGTGGCATGATGGCCAAGTATTGTTTTCCCATGCTTCGTTTAGTTATGGAAGGCAACGAAAACGGGTTATGCACTTTCACTCACATCCGCCGTGAAGACGCTGTCAGTCTGAGAACGGCAATCAAAGTCTCTGATAGAGTTCGTTTAGTTATAAGGCCTTATCTATGTGCTTTTAATTTATTGAAGAAATCGTATCCACTACTTTGTTTGGACCATTATCAACTATTTTGTATCCACTAACACGTATCCACTCAATAGTATCCACTAAACCGTAACCATTAACCCCTATCCACTAACATCGTATCCCCCAAATTTATTTAGTCTTTCTTAGATAAGTTATTAAGTAGAATTAGATATCATTATACAAAGAGTTAGATTCATTACTAACCAGTGGGGGAGTGTTAGACAACTAATATCATCCACTAACCATTATCAACTATTTGAAATACCTATAACCATTAACACGTAACCATTAACCTGCAACACCTACGACATGGACCATGATCTATGGACAATGAGCTATGGACAAGATCTATGGACACGATTCCATGGACAAGGTTCTATAGACAAAGTTATTTTGATTCCAGCTTCTGGACAACAAAGTATTGTCAAAACTCATCAAAAACACTACTAATTTCACATTACATAATCCTATTTGGCTCACTTGTTTATTTCCATGCATCCATACTATTAATCAACCAAATTTCACATTATCAACTATTTGAAATACCCGTAACCATTAACTTGCAACACCTACGACATAGACAAAGATCTATGGACAATGAGCTATGGACAAGATCTATGGACACGATTACATGGACAAGGTTCTTTGGACAAGGTTCTATGGACAAGGTTTTATAGACAAAGTTATTTTGATTCCAGCTTCTGGACAACAAAGTATTGTCAAAACTCATCAAAAAACACTACTAATTTCACATTACATAATCCTATTTGGCTCACTTGTTTATTTCCATGCATCCATACTATTAATCAACCAATTAATGGGCATAGAGACTGGATAATGTTTCGTGGACATAACACTATATACCTAACCCGCATCAATATTCCTTCGCCGCAAGTACATAACCCAATCAAAATGTGGGTTAACTATATACCTGGCTCCCAACAAAATACAAACTTTTACTTCCAAAGTTTCCAAAAAACTATCTCCACCCATACTAACTTCTTCAGATTGGATTCGTGCACCTGGTCCTGTTGTGACCTGATATCCTACGCTTTGTACACTTGTTTGGCACCGTTTTCTTCACCCTTGCAACCTGCCAAAATCAAACATAGACATTTTGTAAGCTTACTAAAATAAACTTCAACTATAACTACACTGTCAAGGCTGCTACTTACTGGAATTTTGCATGTGGATGGATAACGCAATTCCCTGGGGCGTCCAGATGGCCTCCTTGTTTTTGGGGGAAACAAAACAATACTGCTCACCTCAGCAGGAATGTCTACATCTCTCAGGTCATCCTCGGGGCTAATAACCCCTTCATAAGTCTCTATCCAAGTGGCAGTTTTGTAACACTCCCCCACTAAACTTCCATAAGGCAGACCCAATGAGTCTGCAGCCATTAATGCATGTCCACACGGAATCTTTAGCTTCTGATACGCCATACAAGAACACTTTTTGTCATTTAATATTACATGGTTCTTTCTACCAAACCGCCCAATAATCTCAACACTCCAGCTAGAGATACAATTAATCTTGCTCCCTTTATTTGTTCCCATATTCTTTGTCATCACTTTATCAACCTCAGAAGTTACAATCCCTCTATGCTTTGCTAATTTTTTGCGCCGAGCAGCAAACCATCTGGTCATCATTGACTGAATAAAAGTCAATAGCTCTATGATTGGGGAATTCCTACCTTCCATCAATGCCTTGTTCAGAGTTTCAGCAATGTTACTCGTCATCATATTATAACGATCACCCTGGAAATAAGCTCGTGTCCAATGAGTTGTACCTATTTTCTCCAGGTAACGTGCACAGTCCCCATTCATTTTTCTCACCTTTGCGAAGCCCTCCCTGAAACCTCCAATGCTAAATGCAAATGCAGCCGCTCCAACCAACTTGGACAGACCCTTATTTTTATATCGAGATATAACATTCCTTTGAAGATGAACAATACATGCCACATGATGTGCTTTAGGATAAACAGTTTTTTTAGCTGTCTTAATGGACTAGTGCCTATCAGAGATGATGGTCAGTTTATTGCTATCTGCAAGCAAACGCTCCAACGCCTCCAGAAACCATATCCACACATGATCATTCTTGCTGTCCACAACTGCAAACGCTAGTGGGAAAACTTGACAATTAGCGTCCTGTCCACTCGCTGTTAGCAACACACCCTTGAACTTACCTCCCAAATGTGTCCCATTTAACACAATTACGTGCCTAACCCTCTTAAAGCCAACCAGCAAAGCACCAAATGAGAGAAACACATACTTGAATCTCTCTGATATATCATGGTTTTTACCCGTTTTTAACCAAGATATAGGTCTTATTTATAAAGTCATTCTAGTATTTTTGGAGTCTTTTTGAGTCTTTTCAGGTTTTAGGTGACTTTGGGAGAAATGAGCCGTTTTGAGTGAAAATGAGCATATGAAGATGCAGAATCATGCAGAGACGTCAGAAGTTTGACATTCGTTGAAGAACTTCTTACCGATGGATTGAGCTCAACTTTTGGTACAAGACAGATCAATGGATTAGCTTTCATTTGGAAGTGTTTTGAGGCCATTTCAACGGTGCGATCAAAAGTTATGCCAGTTTTTGTGAAGACAGTCCAGTCTGGTGAGCAGAAGAAGCAGTGTGTCGATTGATACCACTAATGGTGTCGGTCGATACCGACTGCAGGAAAACAGGAAACGCCACTTTTTACCAGTCTAGAGAGTTTGCACCTTGGTCCAGAAGTCTTTAATTATTACAAGAAGCCCCAGAACGTGTTTTAGCATTATAATTAGGTTTTTCAGCCACTTTGTTGGCTAAGCTTTATTCTACTTTGGTTTTTGTTGAGAGAGCTTTTGAGGGAGAAAAGTCTGAAATTATGTTCATCCAAGAGAAGATTTCGAACCCTTTTATCATTCTCTTCTTTATTATTTATTCAGAGATTTTATTCAATCATGTTTATTGTTTCAATCTCCATGTCTGAGTAGATCTCCTTTTAGGTTTAGGGTTTTCTCATAAAGGATTTCATTGAGTGCTGGTAATTGATTAGTTAGGATTCATAATCTGAATTAGTTCTTCACCATAGGTTGTTCTCAAAGCTAATTCTAGGTTGACGAATCTGGAACTTAGATCTTAGGTTAATCGATTAGGCACGACAGTGCAATTGATAATCTGACAGAACTTAGGGTGACCAAAATAGCTATCCGCAAAGAGATTTGGTTTAGTTGTTTTGTGAACATATCAAACCTGAACTTTAAAGCTGGTTTAGATCTTTAGGATTTGCAAAGAGATTTGGGATTCTGGGATTTAGACTTAGATAATAAGTTCTGCTTGAAAGCCATACGCATTTCAATATCACATGTGTGTTCAAGTTGTGCCTTTTTAATTTCGTAACACGAACTGTCCTGTACTTCTTTTGCAAATACCCTCTAGTCACAACGCCTGTCTACACAACTTACAACAAACCCATCACACTTTGTACAGCCCTGCTTGAAATGGAACATTTCCTTAAGTGCATATATAGCTAGCGCTATCTTACAGTCTTCCTTCGACGCATACACCTTGCCAACTCTAATGCCATCCTCCCCGCCTGCCACATCCAAGTCTGGAATATCAGCATTTTCATACAAGGTGTCGTCAAACAGCGGCGGTATGTCGAACTCCTCATCGTCCACTGTTGCCAGATTGTAGACACCCTGTCCGTAGGAACTATCCATCAGAGGTTGACCAGAAGGACCTGTCCATCGAGAGGCAGAAGGTATCTTATCTTTCTTATTGTCCATCGGAGGCCTCCCTTCGCCCACCCACAAAGTGTGGCCAAACGCATCATTTGTAGAGCACAATATGGTGTCACCAACAGGCACCCCATCCCACGATTTGTCTGCGGGATCTATTGGATCGCACATAACCTCTGCCGCATTAGAACCCCCATATTGCTCTTCTAAAAATGGTTCCCAAAACTCTTTATCATACTCATGAGTCATCACATCCTCGGATGCTGTATCGCTAGCCTCGTCCTCATCACTATCTGAACACAAAGTTCCATCCAAGTCACATTCCACTCCATCATGACTCTCATTCCTTTTCGCTCTCCCACTCTCACTCTCAGAAATGTCCTCCCACATCTCTGCATGATTTAAGAGTTCATCATCTACTTCACACTGCGGCATCGTTTTTAACCGTGTGCTACTCACATTCCCAATATTCCTCTCAAATCCAGACCCTTGTTCATTATCAAGCTCTCGCTTTCTACAACTGGCGAAAACCCTTGCGCACTCCGCCCTCCACTAGTCGAACAGGGTTTGTTAAACTCTAAACCATCACCCTTGGTCTCACTAAGCCTATTTTTTGGGAAACTGTGGTTCTGCCTCCCGTAATAGCACCCAAATAATCCCTTTGAAGGCTTCTTCAGGAGACTGGTGTTTTAAACCCACTACCACCATCCACACACTCATTCTGGTCTTTACTTTTCTTCCCACCCTAAAACTTAGCAAATAGATTGAGCGAAGACGAAACACGGAAATGTTTGAGGAAGAAACCAATGGCACCTTCGGTGGTTACCATAACCGGAGGAGTTGTGATTCCTGTTGCCAGTTCCATGCTATTAAGATGTAAATGACCCTATATATCATTTCTTACCATTTTCTTATTTGAATAACTTGAATTTCTTGTAAACATAATAACATATACAAATTGAAATCTTTGTTTTCTTCCAAACCTACAAAGATGATATAAGAAAAATGTTGAAACAACATTAGTTGAATAAAAGAAGTGATGTTACAGTTGAGACATGATATCTATTGGTATTTGTGTCTTGCTATTTATATGAAATTTGTGATTTTGAACAAAGTATGAATTATTTGATTTAAATAAGTAGGTAATGCATATATCTCCCATGCCAATTATGTAGAAAACGTTATGTATGAAAATTTAAGTGAGTTGAGTTTTGGGAAATTATGAGGAATGCCATTTTTTGCATTCCTATTTTCAAAACTACCACTAAAATTAGATGATTTACCCAAATTGCCCTTAGTAAACTTAAACAAAATTAGATGATCGCACTGGATCTCGCTGGTTCTCGTATGAACCAAATCCTCAAATGCTCTCGTTATAATAATTCTTTTCTTTTTGACTTTTTTTAAAATCGAAAAAGTAGTCAATTACCATTTTGTCCAAAGCAAAACTAAATATTTACAGGCCCAACCCGGCCCAACCCTAATCTATTTACTTTAACCATTTTAACGTAATTCTAAATTTCCAGAAGCGCCTCTTTTTCTCTCTTCGTTTTTTCTTCTTCTCAAATCGGACCTCAGTTTATCTCTTTGGTTTCTTCTCTGCGGCGGCCAACTCCTTC
>PKMM01020604.1:0-11256 GCA_002933915.1 Eutrema heterophyllum
TTATTTGAATATATATCAAAAAAAAGTTTGAAAAATATTTTACTAATTTTATAAAGAGTTAGACAAGAGAAAATTGATTTTGTAAGAATTTGTGGACTGGCCACAAAAACCATAGTCATTAAGCGGTGCATATTTGAGTTATGTTTTCAAAGATTATAGGTTTTCGCAGATGAGCCTGAATAATATTTTAGTTCATTGCAAAACGAGTTAAGTAGACATGTTCGTCCGGGTTGACAGTTCTATATATAATCATTAGTTAGATATATTATAAAATTCTGAACAATTTCAAAACAATTTTCTTAAAAACATTATCCCGCACTATATAGCTAGAGCGGGTTGAATCCTAGTTTATATATTACTTAAGATTCATTTCAACTTCCGATGTATGATATTATTCCATAATACGCCCCCTCGAGATGATGGCTCTTTGGCCATTGATCTCGGTATATTCGGACATGGATCGACGTGACTAATTTTGGGTCGATTTCGATGGGATCAACTTTGGGTTGAATCGATTATGGATCAGGTTGGACAGCGTGGATCGAGCTCTGATACCATATCAAAATACATGTGCTTCGAACTCAAAACCAATTGACAATAAATGGATTGGTCTATATCCTTTATATATTAGTTAAGATCCTTTCTTCCTATCCGATGTGAGATATTATTCCCTAATATTAAGGGAGGTGAATAAAGCTCTTTGAATTTTGTCATTATCATCGTCATCCTCTTTACAGCCTAGCTGCACATTCATAGCCTATATCCCTTTTCGTCAACTCCATTTGTCTCTTAGACTATAGCTGGAGTAAGAAGCCTACTTTCATCTTGAGCAGCTAATTATTATCATAATTATAAGCCACTTTGATTTTCTTAGCTTGCCTCGTTTGGAAGGTTGTTATGGTGGACCACAACAAATCATCTCCAACAATCACTTTCACTTTCCTTATCCATTTTCTTATCTTCTTCTCTACAATATATTAGTTTCACTATACAATTTCAAAAAAGAGAATAGTCAAAAGGCTCTTATTAATTTTTCTAGTCAACAATGGATGATGAGGACCATGTCTTTACTACCAGCTTTTCTGCGAACGGCGTAGGGAAAGAGACCAGCGGAGGTTTGAGATCGGTTTGTGTTTTTGGGGTTTTTTTTTTTTGTTGGTTGTCTTATGTTTTTGAAGCACAGGTGACTTTGGCATCCGCGGGTGCAAACCAATATGAGAAACCTAAAGATCAAGGGAGCTTCTTCAATTGGTACTTCCTTACGGCGAGTACAATAACGATCATTTGCGCAACAGCAATTGTGTATACACAGGACAATGCTAGTTGGAAGCTCGGGTTCTGTCTCGATCTGCGCCACTGCTAATTTGATCAGTGCTATTGTTTTCATCTCCGGGAAGAGATTCTACAAGCATGATCACAAACCCATGGGAAGTCCCTTCAAAAGCCTTATTTGTGTTTTAGTCACTTATGTGGTGAAAAGGAAGGCTGTAATTTCATCCAAAGAAGAAGACTCTCATAACCGTGGGCTCGGAAAAGAGGCCAAGACATCTGCTGCAATGCCCTCCAAGAGCTTCAGGTCAAAACAAAAAGCTACCCTGATTCATGAAACTTACACCATAACTGAAAGAGCTTTACATGTGCAGGTTCTTGAACCGTGCAGCTCTGAAGACTGAAGGGGACATAAAACAGAGTGGCGATTCATTAAAGAACATGTGGACGCTGTGCTCTGTTCAGGAAGTAGAAGATTTCAAAGCCGTTATCCGGCTTCTTCCTCTGTCGCTAGACATCATCTTTGTTAGTACTCCCACTGTGGTGCAATCAAGCTTGATGGTACTCCAAGCTCTAGTCACGGACCGTGGGATCGGCCCTCACTTCAAAGTCTCGGCTAGGTCTGAACTAGTCATATCAATCATCTCCTCATGCATCTTGTAGATTTTTGTAATAGATTGTTGTACTTCATTTACAGTGAGAGTTGAAATTTATACACACATGAGTTTAGACACAAACTAATGGTGAGGAGCGTATAAACACAGAACCCATACTATATTGTTTACTATAGTTACCATGCCTTATTGTCTATATCTAATATAATATATTATAAATATGAATCTTCTGGGCTTCCTTTTCCAACATTCCCCCTCAGCTTGGATTGTACGGATCCAACAATCCTAGCTTGCTTAGTGTTTCATTCATCAATTTGATAGTGACTGCCTTTGTGAACATATATGCTAATTGGCTTTTGCTTCGGATGTAAATCGGACGAATGATTCCTGCTTGAGTTTTCTCACAAACATAATGGCAATCAACTTCAATATGTTTGGTTCTTTCGTGAAAGACCGCATTTGAAGATATGTGGATAGCCGCCTGATTGTCACAATGGAGGACAATTGGATCTGTTGTTTCTATTCCCAAGTCCAAGAGTAATGCTTTTGCCCAAACTATTTCATGTGCCGTCTTTGCCATCGCTCGGTATTCCGCTTCTGCACTTGATTGTGACACTACATTTTGCTTTTTGCTTCGCCACATGACTAAATTTCCTCCGACGAATATGCAATAGCCCGTTGTTGATTTTCTGTCTTCTACATCCCCGGCCCAATCTGCGTCACAATACGCTGTTATGGTTGTATGTCTGTTACACTTCATTTGGAGTCCACGACCTGGTGCGCCTTTCAAATACTTTAGTATTCTTTCCACCTTCTTCCAATCCTCCTTAGTTGGTGCGTGCATATGTCGACTAACCTGGGACACAGCAAAAGATAGGTCAGGCCGAGTTATGGTAAGATATATCAACTTACCTACAATATGTTGATATCATGGAATATTTTCGTAAGGTTCTCCAATGGTCCTCTCTTTGCTGAATTCAATCGGACTCTTAGCAGGCTTAGCTCCTATTTTTCCTGTTTCAATAAGAAGGTCAATAATATATTTTCTTTGACATAAAAATAAACCTTGGTCATCTCTAGTTACTTCTATTCCAAGAAAATATGATAGTTCTCCTAGATCTCTTATATCAAACGTGTTTTTAAGGACATCCTTTGTTTCTATTATTCCTTCAAAATCACTCCCTGAGATAATAATATCATCGACGTATATAGGAACTATTACAATACCTGACTCCCTTTGTAGTGTGAAAAGGGAGTTATCTGATTCTTTCTTCTTAAATCCATGTTCTTGAAGAGCTTGACTTAGTTTCTTATACCATGCTCTAGGAGATTGTTTTAATCCATAAATCGCTTTATTTAGCTTGCAAACCTTGCTGGTTTCTATTCCCTGTGGAGGCAACATATACACTTCTTCTTCGAGCTCTCCGTGAAGAAAAGCGTTTTTTACATCCAATTGTTGTAACGACCAATTTTTGTTCACAGCAACTGTTAGCAGATTTCGTACGGTGTCAAATTTAGCGACTGGAGCGAAGGTTTCAGTATAGTCTTCTCCATATGTTTGAGTGAATCCTTTCGCCACTAGTCGTGCTTTATACCTTTCCACGGTACCATCACTTTTGCGTTTGATCGTGAATACCCACTTACATCCTACAACCTTTTTTCCTTCTGGAAGATCTGTTAAATCCCATGTTCTGGTCGTTTCCATATAATCAAGTTCCTCCTTTACTGCTTGTCTCCATAACCTATCTTTCATTGCTTCTTCAAAGCTTTCTGGGACTGTCCCATCATCTAACCTTCCAATAAACGCTTGTTGTTTTTCTGGAAGTGTGGAGATTGTATAGACATCTTCAATTGGATGCATTGCTGAATGTCGTTCTTTGGCAGCCATCTTGCTTACCCACTCCGTAGCGGGATAACGGGAGGATGATATCTTGTTTCTAGTACTTGTTCTCTTGCTCCCTTGTGCTTCAATGTTTTCATATTGAAGTTGAACTTCTTTCTCACTGTAAATGAAGCCCAGAAGATTCATATTTATAATATATTATATTAGATATAGACAATAGAACATGGTAACTATAGTAAACAATATAGTATGGGTTCTGTGTTTATACGTTCCTCACCATTAGTTTGTGTCTAAACTCATGTGTGTATAAATTTCAACTTTCACTGTAAATGAAGTACAACAATCTATTACAAAAATCTACATGGTATCAGAGCCAGTACGAAAGATAACATCACAATTTAAATCTTTTGTGGCTTGCTTAACAGAAATTAGGTTTGATGCAAATTCTGGAAGGTAAAGAGCTTTTGATTTATGACCAAACAAATTTAAGTTTCCAATTCCTTTAATTGGAACCGTGTGGCCATTAGCTATCCTAACATTTCCATTGTAACCTCTTATGTCTTTGATTAATTATGGATCTTTAACCATATGATTAGAAGCCCCAGAATCAACTATCATAGAGCTTTTGTGACTAAAGAAGTTTGAAAAGATTTTACCAGTGTCGGAATCTTTGGAGATTCCGTATTCTCGGAGAAGGTGCTCCAATCTTGCTCGAATGCGATCATCAATATCTTCATGTTTGAGGCACTCCTCTTAATGAGCAGTAGCATCTATAGGCATTTTTGCTTTGTTGCGAAGATGAGGGTGTAGCTCCCAGCACTTGTCCACGTTGTGACCGAACTTTTTGCAGTGTTCACAAGTTAAGAATCGCTATTTGTTGTGATCTGGCTTTTTGCATATCTCACACGTTCTTTTTTCAAAACCTCTATTCATTCGGTTAATATGTGGCCCCTTAGACAAGTGAGCAAAAGATTCAGAGCTTCCTGTGGTGAGAATGAGATTTCCCTCCTCCCTTTGGACCATAGAACAAACTTCATCATATGAAGGCATTTTTTCCTTCCGTAGTATGTCCTGAACAATTGATTTATATGCTGGTTCTAGGTGAGATAAAAAAGAGAACGACTTATCTTGCTCAATTCTTTCTGTTAGAACAGCTTGATCGATGGTTGGAGGTCTGAGAACTTCAAGCTCATCCCACAAGCTCTGCTTCTCCGCCATATAGTCTGTGATGGACTTTCCTTCTTGTGTTATACCTTCCAAAGCCCTCAAAATCTCATACACCCGATTAGTGTTCGAGACGTTGCCGTAAACACGTTGTATAGTGTTCCAAAGTTGCTTCGCAGTCTGGGCATGTGAGTAGGCAACAAGAATAGACCTCTCAAAAGAACTTTGTAAAATAGTGATTACCAATTGGTCATCTTCATACCACTGAACGTTTTTTTCAGTGACTTCTGAGGCAGTGACTTCAACGATCTGACCAGTTTCTTCATTGGCCTCGCTTGTCTTCGACTGGATCTTCTTCCATTTGGTTGGAAAAGACAGATCGATGTGATTCCATAAACCACGACTACATAGAGTCGTTTTTGCCATCCGAGACCAAAGAAGATAATTCTTCCCATTGAAATTGACCGGAATAGCTTTACCACCAATAATCTGGTCCATTGCTTTTGCAGATTTGGACTCAAAAGAAAGAAAGAAGACAAAAATAAGAGTAAGATTGAGCTGGTCCTTGAAGGATCACCGCTTTGATACCATGTAGATTTTTGTAATAGATTGTTGTACTTCATTTACAGTGAGAGTTGAAATTTATACACACATGAGTTTAGACACAAACTAACGGTGAGGAGCGTATAAACACAGAACCCATACTATATTGTTTACTATAGTTACCATGCTCTATTGTCTATATCTAATATAATATATTATAAATATGAATCTTCTAGGCTTCCTTTTCCAACACATCTTCATAATAATAAACAAGTGGCTTGTCTATCCCTTGTACCAGAAGCTAACCCATAAGCCGCTGACACCACTTCAGCAAATTAAACTATCTAATTAATATGCTTCTTCACACTGATCAATGAAATGGAATATGTAAAAGGCAAATTTTGATGTCATGCTCATTTTTTGTGTAGATATGAATGGAATATGTAAAAGTCCCTTCACAAGTCTACGTACTAAAAAGAAGTGATGTGATTTCCACCAACGAGACAGACTACCACCGTGAATCAACTACCCACAAAGAGTTTCAGGTAAAAACCAGTTTGAGTCCGAATCATCTGCAGTTGTACTTCTTCTGTTTTTGAAACTATTTCTCTCTCACGCTCGTTCTTTCTGTTTATCATACACAAGGGAAAGTAATTCAAGCTTCCTCTGTGCTACGTCATGTCTGGTTCAGGACTCTCTTGTGACACAAAAGGATCATGAACATAATGATTTAATCAGATAATCCTTTGGGAGAGAAAAGATACAATTTTTTCAGTGGAATTTCTATCTTCTTCATCCTGCTGCCACTAACGGTCCAACAAACTCAAAATTAGGCATAGGCATTCGAGTATCCGTTCGAGTTCGGATCAGTTCTTTTGGATTTCGGGTATTTCGGTACTGGAGGTTTATGACCCATTCGGGTATTTCATATTTTGAGTCGGGTTCAGTTCGGTTCCGCTCGGGTGCCCAAAATTTATCCCAAATACAAAAAAAAACTAAATAAAATGGTTCAATTTTAATGAAATTTGGTTAAATTTTGTAAAAATTGTTTAATTTTGACAAATATAACTAAATATTTTCAGATATTTTGGTTATTTTGGTCTAAACATAACTAATATATTCGGTTTATAATTGTAATTTTGGGTATTTCAAGTCTAAATATACATACTAATTTTGGATATATAATTGTATTTCGTATATTTCGATAACCCATTCGGATACCCGAAATATTTATGAAATGAACCATTAGGTATTTATGATTATTCGGTTCGGTTCGGTATCTCTTAATTCGGTTCGGTACCGGTTCGGTTTTTCGGTTCCGTATATTTTGCCCAGGCCTACTCAAAATCATCTGATGGGCTGGTTTACTCTAATTTAAGCGGAGTCAATCTTGGATTTCTCTAAACCGCGATGAAAACAGCTCAAACCACAAAAGACGGAGCCCACCCTGAGGAGGTGCACGCACCACCAAATCAAGAGAAACTGAGTAATGGTTCGACTCATCAAGTTGGAGTCCGAGTTCACCGTGTTGATTGTTCTTGGATTTCGCCGATTTTACCACCGCTGAAATCAAAATTATCACCGGAATCAAAATCATCATCTTTGATAAATGTAGATATATAGACTTTTCTTTCATCTGGGTTTATTGATGTTTATCCCTTGCTTTGATGATTAATGAAGATGATGGATTTGATCGCAAAAGATGATGAGCCACTGCTAGAGCTCATCGATGGATTTGATCAAAGAAGATGATCCATCTCCAAAATTACTTTGTGGAGGTTACCATTAAACAGACACAAGATGATTATTTTTTGTATACGTCTAAATTCATGGTTACCACTAATTAAATAGATATATCGGATTGTAAAATATATTTTTAGCACTATGTATTATTATTTTAACCTAATATATAGTTTAATAACGAGTTATATTTATTTGTAGCGAGCTAAACAATCTATATAACTCATTATTGTTATCAATCAAACATATCTTGTATAAAATAAAGTTAGATGTAAATTTACGTGTTTGTATATGTTAGAATAATTTAAGAGTCTGTTACACTCTATAACACATTATGAGTTTATATTACAGATTCTAACACAATTTGACACTTTACCACATTTCACATTTTGTGGTGGGTGAAAAGACATGAGTGTCTTTATGGCAAATCAAAATTTACAATAAACTTTTTCTCTCTTTATCTTTCTCTTCACGTGTACAGTATAATGTGGATGCAAATGTGGTGGACGGAATGAGAGATTAAAGATGTGAGAGAAAATAATTATTTTCCTCCATCTGTTTTTTTTGTATTTTTCTATATTTGTGAATGACATAAAACAATGGTTAGAATGAATTATAATTATATTTTGTCATTATTTTAAGATCTAGTATAGGTGTCAAACAAGAATTTTTAATATATATATATATATATATAAATTTAAAATCAGAAGTCTAATTAGAAATTCATTTGAATAATGAGTTGTAGACAATGTAATATAGACATATGGACGTTGACATGTCAATGGAACATACTCCTGGGTGACCGATAGAGAAGTAGTTTAACGTGGAACATACCACGTCCATATGTCCATAAATTTATATATATATGGACATATGGACGTGGACATGTCAATAGAACATTGTCCACGCGATCATGTCATCGTCCATATTACATTAAACATTTGTTTAATACTAATGTTCAATACTAAATGGACACACATGTTTTGTCAATGATAAATGCTAACATGTCCACGATACTATTGATTCATTATTTGTCCATGAAAAATTGTTCATTCTCGTTTGAACGAATTTCGAGAACAACAACACATATAATCAATACGGTGGACATGTTTCTGTGTACCAATTTTAATTGATATTTGTGTAAAATATTTATCTACGTTGATATGTCAATGGAACAATGTCCACGCGATCATGTCCACTTCCATATATCCATATTACATTAAACATTTGTTTAATACTAATGTCAATACTAAATGGTCACACATGTTTTGTCCATTATCAATGCTAACATGTCCATAATACTATTAATTCATTATTTATCCATGAAAAACTGTCTATTCTCGTTTTAGCGAATTTCGAGAACAATTACACAGATATTCAGTACGTACAATGGACATGTTTCTGTGTACCAATTTTTATTGATATTTGTGTAAAATGTTTATCCATGTTGATATGTCAATAAAACACTATCCACGCGATTATGTCCACGTCCATATGTCCATATTACATTGTCTACATCTCATCATTCAAATGGATTTCTAATTAGACTTCTGATTTTTTATATTTTTTAAAAGAAATTTTTGTTTTACACCTAACTTATAGTAAAATGAATCTTAAAATAATGAAAAAATATAATTATAATTCATTCTAATAAAAAAAAATTGTTTTATGTCCTTCACAAATATAGAAAAATATAAAACAAACAGATGGAGGAAAATGATTATTTTCTTTCACATCTTTAATCTCTCATTCTGTCTACGACATTTGCATCCACATTATCTTGTACACGCAAAAAGAAAGAGAAAAAAAAGATAGTTTATTGTAAATTTTGATTTGCCATAAGGGCACTCATGTCTTTTCCCCATCAAATAAGTGGTCAATGTGCTAGAGTACCAACAAGTGTTATCTAGTGTAAATATAGTTTGAAAAAGTGTTATAGAGAGTAAATAACTCATAATTTAAATCCATTACAAAAATATGCAACTCATTACTATAATGTATATACATAAGATCTTAGTCAATGGGTAAATTGTAAAATATTGTTACATTTACTTGTAACATGCTGAACAAATAATTTCATATTAAATGTCGCGACTGGTTAACTGATAAACATATATTTAGTATGTTGAAAAAAACCTTATCAACTCAAAACATCATTGGGTTTCTTCTTCATATCTCATTTGTTCTTCTTCACACAACCTAAAAGTTAACTAGTTACTAATTGAGTTACCATGCTAAATTAAAAATAGAGATAAATCTTCATGTCAATAATATGTAACTCATTACTATAACGTATATACACAAGATCTTGTGGACTTACTAAAACTTATTATTTTAAAAATTCTATTACGTCAGCGTTATGAAACGGAAACATTAATGGGGGTGTATTCAATCTAGCATTTGGAGTGATTTTCATTAAAATCACATAACTAATATTTTTCAAATATGAATTTTAAAAAGTCTTTTAAAATCTCGTGTTATTAAACTAGTGATTTGTAAATGAACTTTCAAATCCACTGTTATTGAAATTATTTTAAGTAGTGTATTTTATGGGACTTTTAGTGATTTGAAGATGTTTTGGTGGAGTTTCGTAGTTAAAAAAAATAAAAATTCAAATCTCATGGTTTTAGATGAGATTTCGTAGAATTTAAAAACAAATCATAACAACTTACCTAATTAACTTAAATCATCTAAAAACCCACTAAAACTCAGATATTTCCAAATCCTCGAAAATATTAGATTGAATACACCCCTAAATAAAGTAAAAATCTGTCACATAACTTTCATGATGTAAACAATTACAGCTTTGAATGATAACTACTAAAAAGAAAAAGAATGAATAGAATTATTGAATTTCTCTTTATTCTTCAAAAATTACACCATTTAAAAGTAATATTTAGTTTATTAATTTCTCTCTTTTTTGTCAACCATTAAATTTCTCTTCAACTCTCTTCATTTCTTTTTTTATCGGGATTTATAGAACAAAATGCAATATGAATGTGAATTGGAGGAATCCAAGATTGCATTGCGGAGGAGCTTGGATTACGAGAAATCATCGAAGTGAAGTGATCAACCACGCTAGGGAAGCTTTCACTAGCTCACCTAATCGCATTGTAGGTGAATTACGTGGCGTGATTTGGGTATTGCAAAATCTCAGAGATCTGCGTATGAGGATGATTCGGATTGCCTTAGATTGCAGAGCTGTGGTTGACGCTATCTCGCGAGAGGAGGTCCGTCTTGGCTTCATGAGCAAATACACCGAGATGCACATGGAAATTGATGGTGTAGCAGCCATCAATGAAGGTTTTTCAACTATGACCTCTTTGTAATGGAGTACTTGCTAAAAGAAAGCATTTCTTGTCCTTTTTTTAGGCTTCGATGTTTTGGGTTTTCAGTTTTTTTCTGATATTCCTTGTCTTTGTAATCTTTTCGTTGCTCTATTTTTGGAGCTTTCCCCAGTGCTAACGCAATTCAGATGATTAAAAAAACAAGTATTTCTCATCAAATTCGTAAATATACAATACAGAACAAATATATTAACAAATTAAAATTTAACTAAATAATTGAAAATCTTGTTTCAAACAATAAATTTGCAAAAAGCTATATGAATATTATATTTAAAATTAATATTTGGATACAATGATCTTTAAATCAAAATTTCAAATTTCAACAAATACTATGATTATAATTTACGTTAATAATGATAACCAATTAATTTCTTAAGATATACTTCTATATAGAATTCAAATTTACAAGTGAACTTCAAAGTTAAATCAATATTATGTCTTTAATTTAAATTTAAATATTTTTCTAACTCAACTTTAGTATTTTTGTATGGACATATATATAAAGGTGCATGTGAAATAAAAATTTACTGATATATATTAGCAAAATATATATTTTTTATCAATCATTAGCAAAAAAATGATATGAGATATAAATGATAATAAAAATTCAATGTATTTAAGTATCACTTATTAATTTTTTTGATGAAATGGAAAGTGGAAACTGGAAACATAAGTCCTATATATAAAGTGTAAGTTATATTACAACAATGAACAATAAATTGTATATATATATATA
>PKMM01020604.1:11410-28961 GCA_002933915.1 Eutrema heterophyllum
CAAAAATACCACAAATTATTTTGCTTTTATAAAGACTCAAGTTTTTCAAAACAAGTTCCATGATTTGTTCTTTTATAAATACTCAAGTTTTTCAAAAAAAAGTTCCATGATTTTTTCTTTTATAAATACTCAAGTTTTTTTAAAATATTTTACGTACACAATTAATAAAAATATTTTTACAAAAAAATTGAAATGCAAAAAATATGATTATATGGGTATTAGCGATATAACCTACGGCTTCATTTTACGGCATAATTTTGAATCTCCAACAAAGATTTTCTACTCTCTTATTTTGTTAAGTATGACGTTGCCACTCACAGAGATGAAGTATATATCAATTCATGGGCAATCAATCTTCTTCTCACAGTGATCATTCAAACAAATTTTAAAATAATAATTGATTGGTCATGTTTAATTATTTATGATATGTTGACTGTTAATTCCGAGTGGGATATGTTTATTGGAAGACGTTGAGTTTGCTAGATTTTGGCGACCTCTGGAGGGGAAAAATAACTAGACATTTTGATGGATAAAAATGGGGATCATGCCCATATCAAAATTTCGTTCAATGAGAAATGCTTGCAAGAACTTCGGGAAGTTCTGATAATGTATGTAAGAATGGATGTTATTGGAGACGTATAACAATATTCTGAAACAATAACATGTTTGGACAATCTTTGGGAGGAGTAACTAGGTATGTCTTTCTGAAAATTCTTCATCACTCGAGTCCGAAAAAAGACCACAAGACTGATCGGAAACCGGAAAAAAGAAGAAAATATAGTGGATATTAGTTTACAAATGAGTCATCGCATGGTTCAATTAGTTATATTGGACAGGGAAGGGAGAGAGAGTAAGAGAGAGAGAGAAAGAGAGTGAAATGATGCCATGCATCCAGGAAAATGTCGGATGCTTCTTAAAAGATCTACATTGGATAAGTGAACATTTTTAGATTTGAGAAGCCAGAAATATAAGTATGTGTTTTTCGATAGTCATCCACCTCTCTTTTGCGTGAGATGTATATATTTTATAGCGTGGCTAATACAAATCCCGCACGAAACGCGGATCACCAACAAATATAGGATAAAAGTCTTTGAATGAGTTCCGGTAAGTGATTTTCATCTTTAATTTTGTTTTCTTTTTTAAATCTTTTAGTCTTTACATGTAACTATAGTTGTTTCACTTGTTAAAATTTTAGAATTGTATGAAATTTGAAAGAATATATATGTAAATTTTATTAAACGTTTACAATAAGCAAAAGTAGAATTTGCAAACCATTACGGGATTTTTCTAAATAATTAAAAGTGTTTTTATATTAAAATCATATGTGTAGCACGCGGTCCCAATCTACGATATAAAATTTGATGAATGCCATTCCTATAACGGATATAAAACTGAATAATATTTTAAGGGTTTTTATATGAACTTATTTATTTCTAATTAACTCGGTAAAAAATAATTTAGATAGTTCTTTTGTAATAGTAAAAAAATACTGACCTAAAACCAAGTACATTCCTGTATAATTAGCGTTTAACTCAAATTATTCAGTTTCAATACCAAAAAGATTCATAACTAAATAATCAAAGATATACCCTATAGTTTGATTTGTGTCATTATTATATTTTACACCAAGTTGTTCAATTTTTACATCAAAAATAAAAACACGTATATATATTAATCCAAAAATCAAGACTAAAATATATATACAATTTAATAATTTATAGCTCACTGTTGTAGTTCCGTTAACTCGAGGGTGTGGATGCAACAGTGTAATAAGCTGATTTTTATAAAAAAACCTTTCTCAAAAAAAAGAAGCTGATTTTAATCAAAATTATGTGTCAACTGAATTAGGTTACCAACCAAATGTTTGAAAACGACAACAAAGGATAAATGTGCAAAAGTGGGTTAGGTATTTTTTGGACAGAAGAATCATTTTCAATAGCACAAAATTGTTCTGTATTTCCTTATATATATAGTTTTAAGAATTTTCCTCAGTGCTCTGTAATGGTTGGGTCAGTCTCTTGAGTCACAAAAGGATCTTGAACGCAATATATGGTCGTGAGTCTCGTGAATTCGTGAGTATAGTAATTAATTTAATTATATAAAGATTATTCAAAGTGGAATATGATGAATAGTGGATACTACTATTGAAGATCTGGCCAAATCCTTTTTTAGTTGTTTATTACATTCACCAACCTGATATAGAGAAACGACAACAGTAGATGGAATGTCAGAATATGATTAGGTAGTTTTTTGGGACCAAACAAGAGAGCATTACCAAATAATTGCACCAACATAATTTGTTCTGCGTTTGTGCTTCTATATAGTTTAAGGCTTTTATCTCACTGCATCATCACGCACAAACACAAGTCAAAGTAAATCCTTCTTCCTCTTGTTCTCTTCCATGGCTGGTCCTGGCTCGGGTGATACAGAAGCGCAGAGCTCTAGCGATCCAAGTAGCAAGCGCGGTGGCTGGATCACTTTTCCGTTCATGATCGGTTTGTGTTTTTTTTGTTGGTTGTCTTATGTTTTCGAAGCCAAAATGTTGATGATTGTGGGGTTGGTTCTATGTGGTGCAGCTACGTTGTTAGGTCTGTCCATAACTTCCTGGGGATGGGTAATGAACTTGATCGTCTTCTTGATCGAGGAATTCAACATCAAGAGCATTGCTGCTGCTCAGATTTCAAACATTGTCAATGGATGCCTCAGCATGTTGCCTGTCGTAGCAGCCATTTTAGCTGATTCTTTCTTCGGAAACATTCCCGTCATCTCGGCCTCTGCTTTCATTTCTCTGACTGTAAGTCCAAGGCTAATGACTGATTTCTCTTCTATGTTCTGATACACAAAGCTCAACAGTTTTTAAACATTTTCAGGGCATCCTTCTCTTAACTCTGATCGCATCTTTGGACTACTTGAGGCCTAGACCGTGTCAAACAGGGTCAATCCTATGCCAGTCTCCATCGAGACTCCAGCTCGGGATCTTGTATGCAGCCTTAGCTCTAGTGACCACTGGAGCAGGTGGCACGCGGTTCACTTTGGCATCCGCGGGTGCAAACCAATACGAGAAACCTAAAGATCAAGGAAGCTTCTTCAACTGGTACTTCCTCACACTATACGCTGGAGCGATTATTGGTGCGACAGCAATTGTTTACACACAGGACAATGTTAGCTGGGAGCTTGGGTTTGGCCTCTGCGCCGCTGCTAATTTGGTATGTTTCATTGTTTTCGTATGCGGGAAGAGGCTCTACAAGCATGACAAACCCATGGGAAGTCCCTTCACAAGCCTGATCCGCGTCTTAGTCGCTGCTACAGCGAAAAGAAAGGCTGTGATTTCATCCAAAGAAGAAATCTATCACCGTGGGATCGAAAAAGAGACCAA
This sequence comes from Eutrema heterophyllum, assembly GCA_002933915.1. Classification (NCBI taxonomy): domain Eukaryota; kingdom Viridiplantae; phylum Streptophyta; class Magnoliopsida; order Brassicales; family Brassicaceae; genus Eutrema; species Eutrema heterophyllum. Next base: position 14,787 of record PKMM01020604.1, read on the forward strand.
GAATTCTGCTCTAATGCTCTCCAAGAGCTTCAGGTGAAAACGAAAAGCTTGCCTAGTTCATGAAATTTAAAACAAAGAGCTGAAAAGAGCTTTACATGTGCAGGTTCTTGAATCGTGCAGCGTTGAAGAACGAAGATGACTCAAATCAGAAAGACGGCTCAGTTAATAACAACTGGAGGCTATGCTCTGTTCAGGAAGTTGAAGATTTCAAAGCCATTCTCCGAGTTCTTCCTCTGTGGCTAGCCATAATCTTTGTTAGTACTCCCATGGTGATGCAAACAAGCTTGATGGTGCTCCAAGCTCTACTTACTGACCGTGGGCTCGGCCCTCACTTCAAAGTCCCGGCCGGGTCCCTCCAAGTCATAATATTCATCTCCGCATCCACATTTATCATAATAAACAAGTGGCTTGTCTATCCCATGTACCAGAAGCTAACCCATAAGCCGCTGACACCGCTTCAAAAAGTCGGTATAGGCCATGTTCTCACCATCCTAAGCATGGCAATCTCTGCGGTTGTTGAAGCAAAGAGGCTGAAAACAGTTCAAACGGAGCATTCCATGTCAGTGCTATGGCTGTTTCCTCCTCTTTTGATAATGGGAATAGGCGAGGCTTTCCATTTTCCGGGGAATATTGAATTATTCTATCGAGAATTCCCCGAGTCTCTGAGAAACACCGCGACCTCATTAACCTCAGTGGTGATTGGAATCTCTTTCTATCTGAGCACAGCTCTGATCCATCTGATCCAGAGGACCACCAAGTGGTTACCAGATGACATTAACCGCGGAAGAGTTGACAACGTTTACTGGCTTTTAGTCATTGGAGGAGTCTTGAATTTCGGTTATTTCCTTGTCTGCTCTTGGTTTTACAGATACAAAAACCTCCAAGATGATAATGAACAGGATCTTAAAGATGTTTCAACTTGAGACACACAACATGCTTGCTTCAGTTTTCTCTAATTTTGTTGCATGCTCCTGTTAACTTTTGTGTTGGTGTTTGCAATTTTTACCATGTCAACTGTGTTTTTTTCTCTAATCAAACTGATGTCTTTTTATGAACATTTTGAACACTTTAAAAGGAATGGTCGATGTTAAAAACCTGACCCTACAATCAAGAAGACAAATGAACTATGAAGTAGGTTTTTGTTGATGAATGAGAGACGAGTCATGTGTTTTAATGGGAATACTTAGATGTACTGTGAAAATGGTCATAACGGGAAGAGTATCTATAATGTATGAAGGAGAGAAGATTCTATTAGAGACCATTTTTAGCAATATAATTTTTTTATTTTTTTTAATGCCACAAAAACACGAGACATTTGTGTATTACATTCACCAACCTGTTGTTCCTTGACGACCAGTAGTCAAGTATGAATAAAATGTCAGAATCTGATTAGTTTTTTTTTTCTTTTCCTTGGGGCCAAATTATTTTAGGCAACATACCAAATTATTTGGGTACTCCCTCTTAAACTTGATTTTGTCAACCATTCTGAGCTTCGAGCGTAGTAATTAATTAACCTTTAGGTAATGATTTGGTGAAGATGTCTGCAACGTTTTCCTCGTTTCGAACCTCCAAAGCTTCAATTATCCCATTAAGCACTTTCTCTCGTATAAAATGATGTTCTAATTCGATATGCTTCATCCTTGCATGAAACACCGGATGATTAGTCAACTTGATAGCACTTTGATTATCTCCGTAGATTGCAACTGGCTTATTGATTGCTCGAACAAACCTTTAAAGAGTTTTTGAAACCGTACACACTCTTGAGCTGCGAGTGTCGAACCTTTATACTCTGCTTCAGTGGTAGACAGTGGCATTGTTGTTTGCTTCTTGTTGCACCATGGAACGCTTGTATCTCCACATACGAACACATAACCTAAAGTTGATTTTTGATCATTTAGAACTCCACCAAAGTCAGCTTCCGTGAAACAATAGAGACAAACCTCAGCATTGTACATGTACACCAAACCCATGTCAAGAGTTGTCTTCACATACTTCAAGATCTTCTTTGTCGCTTTTAGATGTGGCTTCCTTAGTGCTTGCATAAACTGATTTATGAGGCCTACCGTGAAGGCAATGTCAGGTCATGTAAGGGTTAAGTATAGAATCTTTCCTACAAAAGACCGATAAGGTCGAGGATCGGGTAGCAAGGACCCTCCATCACGTTTAAACTTTATGTTTACATCCATCAGAGTAATACGTGTATTTCCTTCGTGCACCCGAACCTCTCAACAAGCCTTCTTGCATAGCTTTGTTGGGCGATGAATATTCCATCTTTTATCCTTTCAACCTCTAAACCAAGAAAGTTATCCAGCTCACCCAAATTCTTCATCTAAAACCTCATCGACATATCCTCTTGTAGACAAACAACTTCAGCATCATCATTCCCGATGATTATCATAGCATCTACGTAAAGAAGAACTACCATGTGGAGACCTCCATTTTTTCTTGAAGAATATACTCGGATCAGAATTTGATGTCATATAACCGCAAAACTGATGGAATTGAGTAAGCTTTCCATATCATGCTCGTGGAGCTTGTTTTGACCAATACAAAACCTTCTTAAGTTTGCACACATAATCAGGATGTTTTCGTGATTTGAAACCAAGTGGTTGCTCCATGAAGATTATTCTTATCAAGCTCACTGTATATAAAAGAATTTCTTCACGTCTAGTTTCCATAATTTTCAACCAAAACTTACGGCTAAAGATAAAAGTGAACGTACCGTAGTCATCTTTACCACTGAATTCTCATCATAATCTTCTCCATACTTCTGAAAGAACCCTCGAACAACCAACCTCGCCTTAAATATGTCAACCCTCCCATCCGTTTTCGCTTGATTTGATACACCTATTTACAAGAGACGAGTTAGACATCCTTAAGTTTCAGAACCAAATCTTAGACATCCTTAAGTTTCAGAACCAAATCCCAAGTTTCGTTCTTCATGAGTGCATTCATCTTCTCCTTCATTGCGGTCTTTCACTCTTGAACTCCTTTAACTTTATCATACGATGATGGCTTATCTTCATCTAATGGAGCTCCTTTAACTCCTTCAACTCCATCAACTCCATCAACTCATTTCTTCATCTAATGGAGCTCGTTCAAGAGCGAAATTTTTTTTTGATTTTTTGGGATTTTTGAATTTTTTTAATTTAATGTAATTTTTTTTATTTTTATTAATATTTTATTATTAAATATAAAAAATGTTTCAAACCGTATATATATAGTCAGTGGCGGATGTAGAGCATAATGGATGTGGCATGTGCCCCACCCTAATTTTTGTTTCATAAGGAATTAGTGTTAATCTATGTAAAATGCATTTAGTTTAAATATTAATTATAAAAAATTATTCATGTGCCCCATGCTAAATTAAGTTCTGGATCCGCCCATGTATATAGTTATGAATTGTTAACGAGATGTTGTAAAATGAACACACGGTTCACACTTTGAGATTTAAAATAGGCAAATGAAATACCTGGAGTATTTTTCTAGATACAAAAATAGTTGATATTAAAAAATTTATCGTAATTTAGTTGAAGTATTTTTATGTAATTTTTCAAAAAAAAACAATGAACAAAGGTGCTAAATCAAGAACCCTGTGTCACTGTAAGAGGTTTCAGATAGATCAATCTACCGGCGAGTCACCGACAACACGACTGTACTAGCGCTTGACGAGAGTGATCACAACTGACACGTGTGTCTCTATTACCATGTCTTCTAACCAATCATAAACCTTCACTAACTCTACACTTAATCTCCCACATGGTAATTAATTACGTCATTTTCCTTAGATTTACCAAATTACCCCTAATTTGCTTGCGCTGCAAGTGAAGGACTTAGAGCATGTCTATCGGTGTTACTTAGCAGAGTTTCTTAAAAAAAAAAATAATAACAAAATCGTGGGACCCACGTGGGCCCCACTTAAAAATAAGAAACTGGTTCTTAAAAACTCTAAAATAAGGATCGGTTCTTCTGCGATTTCTTCACTATTCGCGGGCCCCACTGACACGTGGTGACCCGCGATTGGTTCCTTTTTTTTTTTTTTAACATCTAAAAATTATTAAAATAATAATAAAAAAAATTTTAGAACCCCAAATAAGACTCGTTGATAGACATGCTCTTAGTCTCCCTTTCTCGGACTCGGGGCCTATTTAATCAAAATCTTATTCTCTACGCTTTGTTAATCACATCACATTCCAACTCCTCTCTGCTCACTCTTTTGATTCCTTTGTTCTTCTTCTTCTTTTTTTTTCCACAAAGATCTTAGATTTGCGACCATGGAGTTTCCATCTCCTAACAGCTCCGGAACTTTTCTTCCTCCGAAGAGAGGCCGAATCAAGATCATGATCGCTCGCGATCTACTCGGATCTAAGACCTCGATCCGATCTCTTCCGAGGAGAAGCCGGATCAAGATCATGATCGCTCGCGATCTGATCAGATCGGCGACTTCAATCGTCTCGCCAAGGACACAGAACAACTACGGCGGAGACCGCAAGAAAGGAGGCTGAGCCGCCACTCCGACTGCAGAAGCTGATCTCCTTGCCGGATTAATACCTTTCCCTGATAAGACGATCCAATCGGATCGGATCGAATCGAATCACCAGATTCAACTGTAAATTTTGTATGATATATGAAACAGAACATGTCGAAAAAAAAAAAAAAAAGAAACAGAACATACCGTTTAATTTCTGGCTCTGTAAATTGTAATACCGGACCGAATCATTAGATTTTGGTTCTTCTGAAGAATCAAGATGTGTTGTATAAAGTTTGGGGTGATAGATACTTTTGTATCTTTGTAAAAAACAAATGTCAAAAAAAAAAAAAAAAGTGATTTGTTTATAGAAAAAATTGACCTGTTTTTGAATTTTATTTGGATGTGCCGTTCATATAAAATGCGTTAATAGTTTGGCTACTCATGAAAAAGTATTTCAATTCGTGGATAATATTTAATTACACCGGAAAATAACCGTGTCTGATTTTGATAAAGGGGTGAAACTGCAATCAGACAAACTTTGAGGTCAAATGTCGAATAAAATACAAGTATATGGCTAAGAGAATATTAATATAAACCTTCCCCAAATCTTTTTTTCTTCGCCGGCCCTCTCCGTTTTAAGTAAAAATGAATCATCTTCGAATCTTTGCGAGAAATTCGCTGCGGCGGCGGGATTTTAGTCTCCGATCAACGTCTCGTTCCTTCTGTAACCTCTCACCGGAATCGAATCGGTGAGTTCTCTTCTCCCGCTTCCTGCGTTCCTTCGTTTGCTCATTGCCTCTCTCTCTCTCTTCCTGATTCTGACAAAAACACAGCTCGTCATATGGCATTGCATTCGACATCGATGGCGTTATTCTTCTTGGTTCCTCTCCCGTAGGCGGCTCCCCTGGCGCACTCCGACGTCTCTACGATGATTCCGGTATGTTCTCTATTTCGTGATTGATTCATCGCAGCTACTCTTCTTCTTTCTTTTTTTTGTCTGGAAGAAATGTTTACGTTTAATTGTAATCTATTCAACATGTTATCAATCTAACTGTGCTAGTTTTGTGTAGAGTTGTATCTGCCTATGATGAGTTTGAGTTTTCTTTTGCAGGTGCTTTGAAGATACCTTTTTTATTCTTGACTAATGGTGAGCCATTAACTGTAAATGTTTATTTTGATACTTAGCACAAAACAAATTGAAAACACAAGTGAGAAAGATAGTTAGCTTGAAAATCATTTGGATAGTCTTTGAATAAGGTCAAAGGAGTGAATTAGCTAACATCACTTTTTCGTTGTGGCTCTTTCTCATCTGGAGATTTCATTGGTTTTGACAGGAGGTGGCCTGCCTGAATCTAAACGGGCCTCTGAGATGAGTCATTTATTAGATGTTAATATTTCTCCGTTGCAGGTTGAAACCTTGTCACATCACTTCCTTTCTATCTTCTCTCTGTAACTTATAACACTTTTGATGGACTCTCTTCTTGTGTTGCAGGTGGTACAAGGACATTCACCTTTCCGGAAGCTAGTGAATAGGTAGGTTACATAGATTAAATCTCTCCCCTTACATTTCAACCTCTAGTATAAAAAGACACATTGTTCATCAGTTGGCATATCAAGGGATTACAAGCAGTATATGGGTTGCAAAACGGGTAATCAAATCACATAGGACACAGGAGTTTCGCAAATCATTGCATAAGGAATTACAGATGCACTAATAGGTTTTGACTGTATCAACTTCTACTCCTTGCTTTGGTCAGCAAATCGTTTAAACAATACTTGGACCAGGTTTGGAAATGAGCTCGTTGTTGCAGCTGGAAAAGGGGAACCGGCCTCGGTGATGTCTAATTATGGTTTCAAGTAAGCTCAGGACTCTTTCTTGAATTTTGTGATTTCCGTTTGTTTGTGTGCTTCAAACTTATATTCAGGTGATTATATATGTGCATGGATGTTCAGAAACGTCATTTCATTGGACGAATATGCCTCTTACTTTGACAACATTGATCCATTGGCCCCATATAAGAAATGGATGACCGGGCAAGACGGTCACAAGGGGACTAGATCAAGAGAAAATGTTCTATCCAATAGAGTTCAGGCAGCATTTATAGTTAGTGATCCGGTTGATTGGAGCCGAGACATCCAGGTTATCATTCCCCTTTGCTGTTCAAATTACATGAGCTTTTATTAAATTCCCGATTCACATCTTTATTTGCTAAAGTGATACTTATCTTTTACGTGTTGTTTTCATTCTTTTGATTGCGAACAATTCTTATAAGCACACATGATAATAAATATATCAAAACATAGTTGCCCTGTGTGTTTCCATATCACCGTCTTCACGATTGTGTGGTTTCTGGGGGTAGATTTCTCATAGATTCTGTTGGAGCAGAGCTTCTTTAGAATTTTTTGTGCTCACAGCGAATAACTGATCGGTGCTTTCGCTCAGGTCCTCTGTGACATTTTACGAACTGGAGGACTTCCTGGGAAAGAGATTGGACCTCAACCTCATTTGTACTTTGCCAACGATGATTTAGACTACCAGGTTCTGGTGGTCCCATCCGTTTTTTTTCTCCATTCTTCTGACTTATTATATAGGAAACTGATGCATTGTGAACTGAAGGCAGACTGCGTTTCCTACTGAACGTCTTGGCATGGGAGCTTTCAGAATCGCGTTAGAATCCATCTTCAACAGGTAATAGCCCAAATCAAGCACACGTCTTCCATATGACAGTGAACATCTCTCAGAAACACGAGACTGGTCTTTAAAGGCATAATAAATAAGAGTTTTGTTCAATTTGGTATTGCATGATTGTGTTTGGATATATATGCAGAATCCATGATGAGCCTCTGGAGTACACATCTTTTGGGAAACCAAATCCGTTCGTGTTCAACAACGCAGAAGATGTTCTGAAAGAAATCGCTGCATCCACTCATACCCATTCAAATCAAGGAAGTCGCCACTTCAGGACACTGTATATGGTCGGAGACAACCCTAAAATCGACATCAGAGGCGCACAACAGGTTTTGTGCTCTTTCTCTCAGAGTAGAGATGGTTTGCTCGCCACAAAAACATTCCTCTTATCTTACCTGAAGGCTTTAACCATTGGCTTATCTGTGTGACAGGCCGGGAATCCTTGGTTCTCAATCTTGACAAGAACCGGAGTTTTCAAAGGGAAAGATAATCATGCTGAGTTTCCTGCTGATCTGGTAAAGTAACAATACCATTAGTTTGCCTTTAGATGCTTATTATTACTGCCGCGGTGATGTTCATGTTAAATCGGTTTACGTTTTCAGGTAGTTGACACAGTCGAGGAAGCAGTTGATTTCATTTTGACAAGAGAGTCCGCTAAGCAAACCTTACCTTGAGTTATTTCACTAGATTTATTTAAGATTTTATTCAAAACACATTGTGGCTATCTTCATCCAAAGAGATTGAGTAATAACCAAATTGGCAGAAGCTAACGAGTACTGAATAGAGAAGTTGATTATTTTGATGACAAATCGTTTTAAGTTGAAGTTGGTGCCAAGGACCTGAGTTTTTTTTTTTTTTTTTTTTGGTTTTTAACGAAGACAAATTGTCATCGTGAAAAATATTAGATTCCCAATTTTTTTTTTGGAAAATTGTCAAAAAAATCATAAACTTTCAAATTTAGTCCATTCAAAGCACGAACTATCGTGTGGATAGTTTAAATCATCAAATTTTGTTGACTATAAATTTAAATCTCAAACTTCTATTGACTGAGCCAAATTTAACACGACGTAAAGTCGATAAACAGAACGGATAAACGGGGTTAAAAAACCACTGTAAATCACGGTTAATTGATACGACATCATTTCCTCTTTCTTCTTAAAACCCCATATCACAAAAATCTCCAATCGGTAAGAACCTTATTTTTCTAAGAAAGGGGAAACAACGTCGTATTAGCTAATTGTGTATTACAACATTTTTTGTAATCCCGTTTATCCATTCCGTTTATTGACTTAACATCGTGAATAATTTGGCTCAATCAACTAAAGTTTGGGATTTCAATTTAAAATCAACAGAATTTAATGATTTAAATTGTCCACACGATAGTTCGTGTTTAGAATGGCCAAAATTTAAAAGTTCATGATTTTTTTGACAATTTTCGCATTTTTAATTTGAAAATGATGATTTTGTTTTTACCATATCACTAGAGTAGTAGAGTAGTTAGCCCTTGCAGAGCTTTTGATGTGATCAAGGATGAGCTGCTTGAACCAGAGCAAGGAGCAAGGCATGAATTGGAAAGCTAAAAAAATCTTTTGGACAAACTGGTTCGAAGATAGGAGCTAAAACCAAACGATTCAAGAAAGTCTTGGGGAAACTCTTTCATCAAATTAAACTCGACCAGGCTGCTTGGGCCAGGACGAGAAAGGTGCATTCAAACCTTACTGGTTTTGAACACAAGCCCAAGTAGATCAACAATTGGCTCAAGTGATTTACTTGTGCTCTTTTCCTCATCTTTGGTTTTGTCCCAATGTGTTTTCCAAAGAGAGGTTTTTAATGAAGCAAATAGATCACTTCCAATAAAACTCAATTGTTGATCTAAGCCCATGAAGCCCAACAAGCTAAAACTCGACCAAAGAATACCAAGGGGCTGGCGCATGGAGAGTCTTATTTTTATTCAAACTTGTGTGTTTAATTTCTGTGTAATTTTCGAGGCTTGTTTATTGCTGTTCAATGCAAGCTTTGTGTCTTCTTTTTAAACTCTTGTACTACTCATTGTCGAAATCATCTAGTCTTTGAATAAAAATCTCTTCTAAGTCTTATGGTGTGTAATATCCTTAAGAATCAAGGTGGAATATCAAAAGCCTTCCGGATCCTTTGTGACACCAATCGATCCCCATCCCTTGAAGCGAATTCTGTTGCTTGCAAATACCTATCCAAGAGTGTGCGATTAAAGGGAGTTCGTATTAGCTTTGATACCATAACGAAGCATGGCATTATTTAAAGTTATAATCTTAACACTAAGTTACTATAGTTGGCTACAAATCCTCCAATCAAAATTTAAACCGAATCAAACATAAAATTACCGAAAGTAAATGATTTTTAGCTAAACTGTGTAAGATACAAAAGGTCATGTCGTTTTCCACCAAAAAAAAAAAAAAAAAATCATGTCATCTTTTCATCCCGTAGTTACTTCACTTTCTCTTCCTCACATTTTCTCTCAAGCCAACTAATACAAAACCGAAGTAACCAAAACCTGAATTCCCTCTAAATAGATTCGTAAAGGAGATAAAGGAATAGCAAATACAAGCGAAATGTGTTCATCTTTTAAAAATGGTTGGGGGATTGGTTTCTAGCTTTGCTGAGCAAAACCCCTACTGAGGTTCGGGAAAGTTTTGAGGACCGAACCTCTCACAATAAACTCTATGAACTCTGCCATATGGTGGCGGTGGCGGTGGTAAATCAATTCCACCATCATGCATTGGTTCTTCACCACCATCAAATCTACCATCATGCCTAAGTTGAACCAAATGACCATTTGCTGGACCATTCATTGGGACTTGTCTATAAGGATCATCCAAGGGCTTATAACGGCTTCCAAGCCGAGGAATTTTACTGACTTCTACAAAACGGTAGCAGTTTCCAGCGTAAGAGAATACCCTTTTGTTGTTGTGATGTTCTTCTTCAGGAGGAGGAGGCTCCACAACAGCTTGTTGGGTAAACAACTGGTCTCTGAGATGTGTTCCAGTGATGGTGCTATTGAGGAATTCAAAAAGTTCTTTGACGGTTTTGTTTATAGAACTGTAAATCTTTTTAGCTCCTTTGTCATTAACCCCCCTTGCCACATTTTTAGAAACATCTAGAAAATCCTCAACCTGTCACCACACACCAAATCTTGAAGCAATTAGACAAGAAAGTAATGAGTGCAAATGAAATATTACTGAGATAAAAGTTCCAAAGCATAATTACACTAATGGTCCCGCCGCCGGCTTTTTTCCCTTTCTTGGATATCCAAGAACCATTCAGCAAACTGACGCAAAGCCCTTGTCTCCATAGGAATTCTACAGATTGCAACTGCAGGACAGAAAAGCTATTTAAGTTATAACAAAATAAGCATGTTGTTGAGCTTGCTTTTTGATTGATGTTTTGGAGTTTAAAAGGTAAAAAAAGAAAACACCTTGACGAAAAACGTTACAAACAGTCTACCCAAAGATTCTTTATTTCGCTGTCCCCAATTCAAGAACTTCTGAGTCTTCTTCTCAACATTGGGAGGATCAATTCCATCTGAAAAAAAGATAAGAGAGGCAATTTAATGTCATGACGGAAAACAACATAAGCAAAAGCGAGACGAGGATAATAATACAACATAAATCTACTGAAGATGATTCTGTTTGAGCACGAAAAAAATGTAATCTGATAATTTTCTGATAGTATCGCAAAAACATTTGCAATTCACAAAAACATTCGCAAATGTTAAAATGTGTTAGAAAAAGAAGAAGTACAAATGTACCTTTAAATAGTAAAGAGAATGGAGGTAGAATGGGAGGATCTTGAGTCTGCGTTAACACATAAGAGAAACAATTTAGACATTGATGACATGTAGCCTTAAATGATGAAAAGAAAATCAAACATTTTTATCCAACTTGCTTTAGAGAATAAAAAAATAATCATCCTCAAAGTCAAAATTCTACATAAAATAAGCGAACATCTTGTATAAATTCAACTAGTATATGAAAATTAGAGAGTCTAGTGGTTATCCAACAAGAGTGGCTAAGTTGATACCTGTAAATGGTGAGCGACTAAAAATGTTATAGATACAGAATTAAGGGTTTGCTGTGACGCACTGTTAACTTCATGAGCTTTAGCCCAATGCTTAATCTGACATAGGAGAATAGTCACATCGGTAAAACGTATTAACCACAACTAAACATATCTATAGCTGCGTTAAGAAAAAGAATCATCGATATGGTTAGCCATACAGTCCTTAGCATATTTCACTTTGAAAGTAAAGAGAAAATGACATCTTGTTATTAAAACAGAAACGAAGGCCATAATTAGAATAGAACCTAAGATCTTACCAACAAACAAAGTTTCTGAAACCTGTCATCGATTTGAGATATAATCTGAATGATCTGTGAATTTAAAATGCCGTCTTTGCTTTCGACTGACAAATCACATTCAACAGCAGTCCCTTGATCAACGAATTTGACAATTGGCACCCTAGCACCGAGGATAGATACAACATTCCTAACCTGCCCTTGTCCTACAAAAGAAGTTTACGCAAGATCTAATATGTTATTCTATGAATGTTATATTCAACTGTCACTTTTATTCCACATACAGCTACTGCCAACAATAAGTACACAGAAATACTAAAAACATTTCCATATTGATTTTCTAGGGTTTTTTGGCTTACACATTAACAACTTCTAATGACATAGAATCTAAAACGAAAATCTCAACAGTATTTATTTCATTCAGTTCATGGAATCGGCAGCACGAATGAAACAAATACCAATTAAACTTACCCTGCAGAGAGCGGAGCTTCTTCACAAATCTCTTAAGGATTTCGAGCTTCTTATCACGAGGAAGCTCAGATGTTTCGTTACCGAAGTTAATGGATACATCCAAATCACTCTGCGCGGAGAAATTATCCATCACAAATGACCCATACGCCTCGAGAACCGGGCTGCTATCTTTAGAATCTCCTGATGGGAGACAAAAAATAATAATAAAACCTATGATGTGTGTTTGATGTTAATCAAGCTCAATAATGGCTACAAGTAATGTTAAGTTACCATAGATATCTAAAGCCATTGCATTGAGGAACTTCACCATATCTTTCCTCGTATCGTAGTCGGCGGAAACCGGCCGAACAGAGCAGTAAACATCATCTAAAAGTTTATCAAGTTCCAGTAAATCATAACTATCAATCTTATATTTCTGTAACTCTATGGACTCAGAGTTCTTCACCTTCTTTCGAATCGCTGACATCCAAAAAAAAAACCAGGCAAAGATTGACAAAAAAAATCTGTAGTGAACACTATCAATCTAGAGATTTCAGCAAAAGGATAGTATTCAATTTCACCTTTACTTGAAATAGTATTTTCCGCAGCCACACTACTTCGAGAGTCCATAGGAGAAGAAGATACCACTAACCTGCAAATCCCATAGAAACATTCACATCAAAACTAGCTTATACAAAGATATCAGCGGGAACCAAATTGTCAGACTAAGATATAAAGATAAAGCTAGGGTTTCGAATTCTGAAGCACTAAGGAACGATGAAAAAGCAATAAATTTTGCGAATTTAGGGTTTATGATTCGTACCTAAGTAAAATCCAATGAATTTCCGGAGGAAAACGAGCGGATACGGTTTTTAGGGTTCCGTTTGAAAATCGTTGGGTTATTTGGCAAGACAAAATTTTGAGAAACCTAATAATAGTAAAGAAAAGAAGAAGAGAGAAGACAAAAGCGGCTTGCCTCGTTAATTTACGTCTTCTGTATGTTTTTTGGTCTGAGTTGGTTATTTCCTTATTTATATGCTGACTACAATTTGATATTCCCTGAATACACAATTTTACTAGGACAATTTTACTAGGATAGTACCTGCACGGATTTATTGTTATCGTTAATATAATTCCTATGAATTTTTATACATTTAGTTAGATATACGTTTTGAAGATTATATATGGATACATGCTTGTGTTTTGTAGGATTTGATCCGTGCATTTGATGACATTAGAATTATTTTTTAATGTTGCATATGTTTTTGTTTGTGATATTTGATGTATAAATATATATACTGGTTTATTTTTTTAAAGCCAACAAAAGAAGACATTTAAAAAAATTCGCTACCCATTATTTTAAATAATTATTATGAATTTTTATACATTTAGTTAGATATACGTTTTGAAGATTATGGATGCTTGTGTTTTGTAGGATTTGATTCGTGCATTTGATGACATTAGAACTAATTTTTAATGTTGCATATGTTTTTGTTTGTGATATTTGATGTATAAATATATATATTAATGCATTTTAAAAACTCTTAAATTTCTACTAATCTACTTCGCATTTTTGTTCATGCGATGATTTATTTTTTTAAAAACCAACAAAAAAATACATTTAAAAAAAAATCCGCTACCCCATTATTGTAAAGTCCAATTATCTCAACATTTTTTGAAGTACATTAACAATTTAAAGTTAAAGTCCCTACCAATCATATTTCTATCAAATCCAAGAACTTTCCGCTTAGAATAAGTGTAGGAGTGATACATCAGCAAAAAAATTCAAATCAAGCCAAAACTAATTCCTTAAACTTTCATTTGTATGACACTACAAGAGAACATGCGTTTACAACTCGTCGGAATTTGATTTTGGTCGGAAATCCGTCGGAATGTTTCGACGGGCAGCAGTCATCGGAAACTGGTCGGAATATTTCCGATGGATTACCGACGGCCGTATTTCTGACAGATGTTTGATCGGAACTACTCGTCGGAACGTTGTCGGAAAGCCGTCATAAATATTTTTGACTGGATTCCGACGGGCTTTGTTTCCGAAGGATCTTTGTCGGAATATTTTGTCGGTAAACCGTCAGATTTCCGTCAGAAATATTTCCGACAACTTTCCAACATAATGCATTCCGACGGACTATTTCCGAGGGATTTCCGATAGCAATCTATAATTTTTTTTTTTAGAATTTTATATAATAATTAATAAATTAATTAATTAAATCAAA
>PKMM01020604.1:30868-45994 GCA_002933915.1 Eutrema heterophyllum
ATTTCACTCGCCGAAGTTGACAAGGCGACAGAGAGGACGATATCGGCAGCCAAGCTTTGACGGTGCCAAAGGAAAACTTTTTTGTCGAGGAAGGAGAAGACTTTAACGATATCAATGGGTTTATTTTTAATATGGATTTTCAATATTTTGTTAATATAGATTTATAATAATAGTTTTTTTTAAGTTTACAAAACTATTTATTTAGATTATTAAAGGGTAAAACTGGATTTTATTTATTATAAATTTTAATGGGATAATAGGTGAGTGATTTTGTCCATTTTTTCTAAATCCCCCTGAAAAATACAAACACTCAAATCCAAAAGAAAACCTACGGATTTACAAATCCTAATTAAAATCCGCATGTTACATTTGAAAATTAATAAATTTTACAAAGATTTATAAAGTTTACAAAATTTTCTAAATCCACTAAAATACATAAGCCAATAAACCTATATAAACAAAAAAAAAACAAATTACAGCGTCGAACGCAAGCTACGGAACACCAAAGAGATTTTCACACTGCGCTTTATCTTTTTTCTTATCGCTCGCTATAAACAGTTTTACACCAAAAAAAAAATTAAAAGTAAAAATTCGCCGTCTGTGGGGATCGAACCCACGGCCACGGGATTAAAAGTCACGCGCTCTACCACTGAGCTAAGACGGCTTTCTGTAGAAATATATCATCTATTTAAAAAGAATACAATTTGAAATCAACCACCTGATTAAACCAAAGGAGTTCTTTTTTATTGGTTGTCCGATCATAAGAAAATAAAGTTTACAACAAAAACCAATTTTGGCTGACCGGACTACAACAATCAGTCTTATAATTTTTTTTGTTCTGTTTGTGTTAGTGTGTGTGTGTTTTTTTTGTCAGCTTCCATTGAGTGAAAACTTAAGCAAAACAAACAGAGTACTTTGAAACAAAACCAGAGAAACGAAAAAAACAGAGTATAAAATCCATTGAACATTCAGGTAGAGAGGAAAGGAGAAAACATAATTTCTCAACATCTAGCATAATAATTTATTTTGGTTTCTCAAGTCTACATTCTTATTGTTTCTGTTACATTGGACAAGAAGAAGCAGAGAGTACAATAAAGTACATTGTGCATCATCAGATTACTAATAGCTAACACTAATCAGAGTGGCAACACTTACTAAATGGCTCACAAGAACGAAGCTTCAGAATGTGATGACTTGTTTACGTTGCCTACCTAACTTCCCAAGAGCTTTATCGAGAGCAACAGGGAACTCCTCGAAAGGAACCAGTTCCGTTCTGTCAGAAGAAACCAACAGTTGGTTTAGATGATAACCGAGGAAACTTTATCGGGAGTTACGAATCTCTATTTGAGAAAAAAAGACTCACTCGTATTTTAGCTTCCCGTCCAGCGCAAGCCCGAGGAGATAGTCTATCATCTCTCTGCATTCTTTTACTTTACCCAAACTCAACCAATTCTTCAGCCAGAATCCTCTCAAGGCCAAATCCTGCAGTACAATCAAACTTTAGCACAGCGAGCCATAAATCCTGAGCGGAGATCTAAAATTACTACTCTGTGACATACTGGCGCCAGTTTAATTTGTGCGAACGATCTATCCATTACCTTAAAGATGAAAGATGTTGTTGACACAGTGATTGGCTTCTTAGACATCCCACCATATGTTACCATGGTTCCTCCTTCCCTGGAATATTTATATTTACACAACCTTCAGCACAAGGGGAAGTCAAATGAAAGTGCACAAAAAGGGAAATGTTCAGTGCACCTCAGAAATTTGAGCACGAGAGAGGCAGCATTGCCACCAACACAGTTGAATCCCAGAGCTGGTTCAGGTAAGCTCCCCTTAGACCACACATATACATATGTTAAGCATATATATATATGATGCAAACTTCGGATACTCAAAGTTTCTGCTATATAACTCTTAGACTTCAATCTTACCAAAAGACTCTTCACGTTCTTTACATTCAGTTGACTCTCCGAAAACACTTCGTCTGCACCTAGAGCTTTCAGATTCTCTTTTGCTTCATCCGACCCAGCCCTAAAATGAGTGGCACAAGACAGTATTTACTTGGCCAGGGCCGCTTTGATTGTTTATTAATCGTAACCAAATATCTTAAATTTGATTCATAATATATAATATATATATCACACCTGTCACGAATAATGTTGATGCTACTGATGCCACGGAGCCGAGCTAACTGGATTACACATTGACCCACGATACTTGTTGCACCATTCTGTACCACAGAATCTCCTGCTTCAAAGGATTAGTTGGTCAGGAAAAAGCAAGTAGAAAGCACTTGTTACTTAAGATATGCGAGATACAGTTACAAACCGGAATTTAAGGACACAAAATCTTCGAGCATCCTTAAAGCCGTCAATGGATTAACAGTGATCGTCGCCGCATACTCCATTGGACACGTTTTGTCGATTTTGTGCCACACACCCTCCTCCTTCACAACATACGTCTGCCAAGTCCCTAAGCACAGAGAGATTTTCATCAGATTCTCATCAAGTTACACAAATCAAAAGGGAAACCACTAAACTGTCTTAAGTTATGCATCAAGTCCCTTTAGCATCACGCCTTCATCATTCATATACACTCACATCAAAATGTCAGATTCCTCTTACTGATCAAGATTTTACCTGAAGATGGTGGAGATGGAATAACCCAATCACCCGGAGAAAGACCATTGACCTTGGAGCCAACTGCATAGACTTCCCCAACACCTTCATAACCACCAACCGCTGGTACCGGAGGCCTCACCGGGTAAACACCTAAACAGTTTTCGATTTCCCAACATCAAAATTCAGTATCTTAATGATATCTATATCTTACTCTTAGCTTCCAGAGAAAAACGAGAATGGAAAAGATGAATAGGAATCATCTTGTTACAGAGACTCTCTCATATACAAGTTTCTCTCTAATCAAATTAACTTCTTCACTAAGTGGTATATTAGTAAACTAATCAAAACTGAGCTAAGAAACAAACATTCTTCCCCAACACATCGTAAATCATATCTTATCGAATTAGAGAGCTAATGAAGCATTCAACCTTCAATTCGGTTGATATCAGCGGGATTGATCGGTGCTGCGATCATTTTAACGCACACATCGTTTTCTCTTACTTCCACCGGCGGGAGATTCACCAATCTGTCTTCGCCAAAAAGGTTAAAATGGAGGTTATGTGTACGTATATACACAAGGTAACCGCAGAACGGAATCCAGATGCAATATACGAACCTGGTGACGGAATCGGGAGAGCCGTGCTGTTCGTACACGATGGCTTTTGACGGTGGCGACATAACGGTAGAGAATGATCTAACAGAGAGTGCTGGTGTTCCGCTGCATCGGTTTAACCTGAAATTCACCGTCGACGAGAGCTTCAGAGCTCGGACGGTGACTGACTTCATCAACGGCGCCACCTCTCTCCTCCGTCCTCTCTCACACACAGCGATCTAGAAAACGACGTCATTTTTAGGAATTTCTAATTCCTAAAGTTGAGAAATCGCGGTGATTGTCCAGAAACGACAACGTTTTTGACCTACATTTTGGTTTTCGCACTAACCAAAATCAAGGAAGGGAACCGAAAAAACGAACCGAACCGAACCAAAATAAAGTGTCTAAAGCCTAAACTTAAACCGAACCAAATCAAAATCCATTTATCAACCGATTGGTTATATTATCTTAAAACCTTGAAAACCAAAATAGCGAAGGAAACAAACTGTAACCGCAAAAACCAAACCAAACCAAACCAAAATGAAATGTCTAAACCAAAACCAAATCAAAATTTAGTTACAACCGATTAGTTGTAAAAACCAAAACGAAACCAGTGTCAAACCACCAAACCGAATAAACTGAAGTTCATTTAAATTTTATCTATGATTACTATTGAAAATGTCATTACTATTGAAAATGTCATTAATAAATCGATATTGAAATATGTTTAGATTACAATAAAGTTGCATATCAATGGAGTAGCAAGAAGAGGGACAAGTCATAAATAAGGTGAATCAGCAAAATAGCCAATATTTTGTAAAATGACCTGTAACAGTAACAGTCTCATCTTATTAGGTCGCTTTAACGTTCTTCTTGATTTTAGCGCAACCTTACCAAAATTGGATAGGAGCCAACATCACCATGCTGAGTCGGGTAATTTTCCACACTTAAAAGTTTATTTATTGAATGCAATTATACAAGTTTAAAATATAGTCTCCAATTTACAAACTTCAGAACCATAGAAATAAGAGATACACTTCAAATAGCAAGCAATGTAAAGATGTTTCTGTTTTTAGGGAGAAGTATGAGAAACTTAATGAAGTTATGGCTGAAATGGAAAACCATGTACACAAAATTCGTTAATGATCATGTACGTTTTCCACTAATAAGGTTCAACTTACCTCCACTACATATTGCTGAACACAAAAAAAGCTATCCAAGAAATATTTTATCTTTTATAACAGACCTTCAAATATATATATATATTTTTTGGTTTCCTTGGTTATCTTCACTGTTGTAGAGTCGTTATTGGTTTTCATTCACATGTCGGGGTATCAGCTATGACGCACGGAAAAACAGCCACATTCGAGTGTGTGGTGATGATATACGCTTGAATCGTGGGTGCCCAAGCTAAACATTCATCCTACCAGTTTGTGCTTCCATTTACCTTCATTCTTGACACATCAATGAAATGTTAATTCACTGTGCAGTAGAGTAGTAAGGGATTGTGGTTAGAAAGTGGTATAAAAAAGCAAAACTATTTGCTGGATCAAAACAAAGATTGTTATTATTTCTATAATATAGATTTGTACTATTCATGTATTTCTCTTTTTCAATTAGTTTGTTTCTATAGAAAGGAGCAGTGGAAGATGATTGAGAAAGTCTCTGTTGTGTTTTCTGCCCTCTTGTCATATTTGTTTATCAGCTCACGATCTAGTACACTAATGCTCTGTGTTGTTTATTACTTGATGCAGAGTATAAGAGAAGAAGAAGACATGGGATTTACAAGTTCCCAAGGCCTAAATCACTGGCCAAGGTACATCTTGGAGAGCTAACAGCCAACTCTCAGGGTTTATAGAGTGTAAGGAAACCGTGTTACAAGATACCAGAGGTGATCTAGAGCTACACTTGAGGAATTACAAGGAATTGAGGAAACGAAGAGGATAAGTATCTCTCAACCCTATTCTCTCTTGCTCTTAGATCTTTTTCCCACTCTCTGCTTGTCACACTACACTCTAGATGCTTCTGTGACGTTCTCTTTATGCATGTGCAGGTCCATCTCATCAACATGAACTCACGCGAATAACCTCCGGTGTAACAACCTTCTGTTGACCAGAATACGCTGCACTTGAACACAGAACCAAAACGACACATCATCAATCATGGGTCACATGTGCTTCTTCCTGTTGGGCCTTACCAGTTCAGCCTTGGCCCAAACTCAGCAACAGCCCAAAACCTGAAAAACATATCGATACTCACATTATCCACCTCGATCTCTTTTCAGACCAAACGCGAACTCTTCGCATCTCCTGTCTTTGTCCCGACACGCCGCCGAAACCCTAGCTCTTCACCGAGCTAGATCTAGCTCCTCCTCTGAGCTAGTTCTGATCTCCGATTACCCTAAGATCCTTTCTCCCTTCTTCAAATTTCTGTACCGGCAATGGCTTTGTGAGTAAGTCAGCCGGATTCTTCTTCGTATCAATCTTCGAAACCACGAGATCTCCATCTGCAATCACATCCCTGATGAAGTAGTAACGAGTCTAGATGTGCTTCGTCCTCTCGTGGAAGACGCTGTTCTTGGAAAGATATATCACACTCTGCGAGTCACAGAAGATCTCTACCATCTTCTGAGGAAAACCCAACTCACAGGTAATTCGTTTCAACCACAGTGCTTCCTTTGTAGCCTCTGCTAACGCCATGAACTCAGCTTCCGTTGTTGACAACGCTACTATCTGTTGCAGGCCTGAGCGCCAGCTCACGGTATTTCCTCCGACTTGAAAAGCATAGTCGGTGATAATTCTTCGATCTAGGTCAGTAACGTAGTCACTATCGTAAAATCCTTTGATTTCAAACTCTTGTGACTTAATAAATGTCAGTCTGTAGCTTGAGCTTCCGTTTAAATACCTTAGAACCCATTTAACCGCATTCCAGTGTTCTTTGTTAGGAGAACTCATGAAGCAACTAACCAGCCCCACAACGTGAGCAATGTCTGGTCGAGATCCCACCATAGCATAAACTAGGCTCCTGACAGCGCTTGAATAAGGTATCTTTCTCATATGTATCTCAGTTTCAACCTTTTCTTCTGCCTTAGTGTTAGATAGCTTAAAATGACACCCTATTGGGGTTTGAACTGTCTTCAAACTTGTAGCATCAAAACTTTTAAGAACCTTCTGAATATAAGACTCCTGTGATAAGTAAAGAACCCCTTTATTTCTGTCCTTGATGATGTCCATACCTAGGATCCTCCTTGCAGGTCCTAGGTCCTTCATCTCAAACTCACGACTTAACAAATCTTTAACCCTTCGAACCTCCTTTAAGTTTTTAGCTGCAACATGATATCACTGTATTTTACCTCATTGAATCTCATATTTTCCTGTTTTATTTGCGTTTCATCTAGTTTTCATTGTATATACTTTGCATTTAGGTCCAAAAAGAGTCTCATTGCATTCTAGATGTCCTAGGTTGTTTTTGTTTTCTTTTTGGCTTGCTGGAGCCTTTTTCAGGTCTTTGGGAGTGACTTGGGTCAACTTGGATGAAAGGAGACGATTGGAGTTTGAAGAAAGATCGCAAAGATTGAAGGAAGAGCGGGAGGAGCGAAAATCAATGTGCGATCGGTTTCAAACCGATCCCCAAGGTCGATCCCGCATAAATATCAAGTGCGATCGGTCTCAAATCGATCGAAGAAGTCGATGGCAGAAAGTTAACAAGTGGGATCGGTTTGAAACCGATCCCCCAAACCGATCAAGATTTTGTTACGACTTTTGGCTTGACTTTGGGGCCAACCCTTTTTGTAATATATTGTACACTTAGAAGTGCTTTCTTACTAACTCTCCACAGACGAAAATCAGACAACTTGAGCTTCTTTTTACTGTTTAAAAGTCTTATTCTCTTCTCCTATCACTTTGGTTCATGAATCATCCAAGATCTACACCATTTTAGAAAATTTTCTTATTTTCCTTCCATCAATCCTCTTATTTTGATTATGTCTTGCTTTTGTTCGGTTTTGTTTTGTGATTTAGTTATGTGTGAATAGTTTCATTATGGATTGTAGGAATGGTTGATTTAGAGGGATAGATGATGATCTTTTGATGTTTATAGCAAGATTATAGAAATTCTCATATTTAGAAGTGGTCTTAAAACTAGGATTGAACTAGCTACTCAATTTCTAGAACATGGGCATATTACACTTGAGAGAGGTTTGGTAACTGTCTATAAGATTTCTAAACATATTTTTGATGCTTAGCAAGATGAGAATCGTGACTAAGGATCATTAATTGGCTTAAAAGGACTTACGTTTTATGCTTGTTGATAATTTGGTTGCAATTGAGAGATAGCTAATTCAAATTATCAATAAAAGGTTTAGCATCATGAGAGTGAGTTAAACTATTTGTATATGTTCCTTGCTATAGAATAAGCTCATTGAGTGATTAGAAGCACCAATAGTGAATCATCGAATACTCCTAATCGAATGCTATTTATTACGATCCATATCTTCATCTTCTTGTTTAAAACCGATTTTAGTGTATTGTTCTCTTCAAATTTGTATTTCTTAAACTAGCTTGTAATCATTTTAATTGTCTTGTATGTTTTTATTCTATGTCTCTTATTTTTAGTTTTATCGTAATTAGTTCTTAGAACAAAAACCAACAAAAATCGTTTAGCTTAGCTTAAGTAGTTTCTTGTATTCTTATTGTGTTGTTCTTTCTCTCTGTGGATTCGATCCCTAAGTACTAAAACGACACACCGTTATGATTGCGGTAGTCTACACATTAGGGTAATTGATGTGTTGAAAAACGACTAATCACAACCAACATGTCATCCACATATAGCAAGAGATACACATAACTTCCATCACCATTGGCTTTAAAATACACACAAGTATCCAACTGACTCCTTGAAAACTTATGTGATTTCATAAACTGATCAAACCTTAGATTCCATTGACGAGGAGACTGCTTAAGACCATACAGAGATCTCTGTAATAAGCAGACCTTGTTTCCCTTAGAATATCCCTCAGGTTGTTCCATAAGAATTCTTTCATCCAAATTACCATGTAAAAATGTTGTTTTCACATCTAACTGTTCTAACTCCAGATCCTGATTAACCACCATAGATAAAACCAATCGAATAGTAGTGTGCTTAACCACTGGTGAAAAAACTTCATGATAATCTATCCCCTCTATCTGAGAAAATCCCTTAGCGATAAATCTAGCTTTATACCTTGGTTCTTCCAATCCTGGGATTCCAGGTTTAACCTTGAAAACCCACTTACAACCAATAGTTCTATGTCCTTCAGGTCTATCAATGAGCTTCCATGTGAAATTCTTCTTTAAGAATCCATTTCTTCATATGTAGCTCCCAGCCACTTCTCTTTTTCTTTTCCTTTCATAGCTTCATGAAATGATCTTGGTTCTTTAACCTCAAACAATTCAGCTACACTTAGAGCATAGACTGCCACATCTCCATCATCAAATCTGCTTGGAGGCTTGACGTTTACTCTTCTTTCTCTATCTCTGGCCAAGAGATAATCATTTAGTTTAGGTGATGAATCTTCTGATCCATATTCTTCTTCCTTTGAATCTTCTACTACTTCTGATTTTGAGATAGCTCCACCTTCACCTGAAGCCTCACCTTCCCCTGAAACTCCACCTCCACCTGAAGTTTCTCCTTGAACCAATACCCCACTATCACTCTCCTTGATCTCAATAGAAACCTTCTCTTTCCCGTTCTAACCAGTGACAGCTTCATTCTGCTTCTTAATATCTTTGAAAAGAGTATCTTCCTAGAATACAACATCACGGCTTGTGACGCATTTCTAATACGCCCTTCCCAAGGGATCTCTCAAAGAGCGGTAGTAGGGTTGGATAATCCTCGATCGGATCGATTTGCAAGCAAAATCGATGAGTGAGGCGGTGGGTGATCTTAGCCTTGTGACGTGGAGTAGGGTGAAAAGGGCGTGAGAATCACTCTCAAAATCCCTCCAGCCTAGCTCACTTGCAACGTTCCTCAACGAAGATCGGTAGAAGTGCTAAGTCAAAAGGTGGCGGAGAAACCCTTTGATATGCGGTTTTGGATTTCCTTTAGAATCGCACCAAAGAAAAACCCAAGGGGGGTCACTCGTGGATCACTCACAAAGTGGAGAAGAAAGGAGAAAATATGATTGATAAAAATTGTTGATAATTGTTGTCTTCACAACAATGATACAATGAGTTTAAATAGAAAGAAGAGAATGCAAAGAGTCTAAAACCACACCGAAAATGACAAAGCATTAAATGTCATCGAAAATGAAAAGCAAGACCAAAGACTTGACTTAAACTTGCGAAAACCCCTTGGCATTCTTTGGTCGAAATTTGATAATGGGTTTGGTGGATTTGGGCTTAAGAAAAGGGTGCCAAGGCCTCATTAAAAACCTTGCCAAGTAAAACCCATTGGGTAAAAACCTTGGCTAAGGAAAAGAGCACACTTGGGCTTGAATCAAAACCAATGCGGTTTGAAACACTCTTTCCGTATCACCCAAATGTTCTTCATGGCATTGGGTTTGTCGGATAAGTCCTCCTAGTGCTTCCTTGAGTCTTCTTGCCTTAGCTCTCGTCATTGCTCCTTCGGGTACAAGCAAGTCAGCATCCGGCTGCTCCTTAACCTCCATTCCAAGCTCGGCAATGTGCTCCACCTCCTTGGTGTCGTCTAGGATCATATCAATTTCTTTTCATCATAACTCCAAATCATGTAACCCTTAACTCTATGTGGATATCCCATAAAGATACCCTTCTTAGCCATTGGCTTTAGTTTACCTTAATCAACATGATAGTATGCCAAACATCCAAACCTCTTCATATGAGGATAATTTGGTTCTACACCAGTCCAAACTTGTTATGGAATCTCTAACCCGAGAGGAACAAATGGTGACTTGTTAATCATATAAACCACAGTTGATGCAGCTTTTTCCCAGAATGCTTCACTCAATCCTGTTTCACTTAGGAGACTCCTCACCTTTTCCAGTGTAGTCTTATTCAACCTCTCAACCACACCATTCTGTTGAGGAGTGTATAGACAAGTCTTATGCCTTAGGATTCCATGAGCCTTGCAATGATCATCAAACATCTTGTTACAGTACTCCAGCCCATTGTCTGTCCTTAAAGCTTTAAGTTTCTTTCCAATTTGATTTTCAAAAAATGTCTTCCACTCAACAAACTTATTGAATGCTTCATCTTTAGTTCTGAGAAAATAGAGCCAAACTTTCCTTGAGAAATCATCCACAAATGAAATGTAGTACTGGCACTTTGATAAACTTGGTGTAACATTCGGAGAACCCCAAAGATCAGAATGTACATATTCCAATTTGTCCTTTGAAATGTGTTTTCCCCTCTGATAAAACAGCTTATGAGACTTCCCCATAATGCAAAATTCACATTGTTTTAGTTCTGTAATATCTTCTGATTTTAACAGCTCCTTTTTAACCAAAACTTGCAAACCCTTTGCACTCATATGCCCTACCTTGCTATGCCAGAGCATAGTACGTATTATCTGTCTTAACTGCTGCATTAGCCTGATCCTTCACTGGATTGCAATCGAGAGTGTAGAGAGGATCCTTGTAATTCCCTACAAGAACTTCTCTTTCCTTGTAGAACACTTGTAGTCTGAAATTTTTAGACTGAAACCAACAGCCTTGAGACTCCAACCCTAATGAAATCAAATTCCTCTTTGCCGTAGGAGAATACCTCACCTTAGTTAATATAACAGTTGATTTGTTATTATTAACTATCTTCAAACTCCCCATAGTCGTGACAAGGCAGTGAGTATCATTACCCATTAAGATCTTTCCTCCATCAATATCTTCAATATCAAATAGTAGATCTTTCATGTATGTTAAATGATACGAGCATCCTGAGTCAAGAACCCACCCATCCCTATAATGAACTTATGATGTTGTTAACAGTAAAGGTTTATCATCAAGAACCGGTCCAACATTAGCTTGAGAGTTAGATGATTGTCCTCTCTTTGGGCAGTCTTTCTTGAAATGCCCTTCAGCTCCACAATCCAATAGGTTCTCTTGTTCTTTTGCTTTCCTTTGCCTTTGTCTTGTTGCTTGTTTTTATTGTTGAACTTCTTCACTGTCTGAGGCTTATATTGTATGTATAAACCTTCACTGCTAGATTTATGTGCATGAACACCCTTCTGCTTTAGTTCAGTCTCTAGAGAGTAAGCTGCTGTAGTTACTTCTTTTAGACTTATAGTGTGTTGTCCACTTCTGTACTTGAGAGTGTGAACCAACTGAGCAAATTGTGAGGGCAGGCCATTCAGGAGAATTACGGCTTGATCTTCATCACTCAGTTCCACATCTAGACTTGCAAGATCTGAGACAAGCTTGTTGAAGATGTCCAGATTCTTGTCTAGATTCTTTCCTTCTTCCATCTTGAAACTATATATAGAACCTTTGTTTCAAGTAGAATCTGTTAGGTAGTGATTTATTTTGGTATTGTGATTCAAGAGAATCCCACATGGCTTAAGCAGTCTTGTGCTTCAAGCCAACCTTCCTTAGCACCACATCAATCAGACTCATACTCAACAGATTTCTAACCCTACGATCCTTCTCCAACCTTTTAGGGTCAGCTTTAACCTCTTCACCTTCAGTCCCCTTTCCTTTAGGATCAACTGATGTAGACGATGATGTCTCACCATCAACTGTTATAACTGAATCGAGTCCAAGGATCTCTAGCTGAGCTAGAACTCTATGCTTCCATATAGTGTAATCACCTTCCCCATCAAACTTTTCAACCTCCCACCTTCCATGTGTAGGCTCAACCATCCTGCTTTACCAGATATGATACTGAAACCCATAAACCCAGAAATATCCAAGCAAGAATAACTAAAACCCAGAGAATACCAGTAACACAACACGCAGAGAAAGCCCAAATGTAGATCAGATGAGAAAACCGTAAAACCAGTAGATCTATATGAGAAAAAAAAATACATGAACCAGAAACCAGGTAATAGATCTGATACATGCTGAGTCTTTCTCCTCCAAATCCAGAAAACTAGAAACCACCTTTGACCGCTCCAACCTAGAGCTCTGATACCACTTGTTGTGTTTTCTGCCCTCTTATCATACTTGTTTATCAGCTCACGATCTAGTACACTAATGCTCTGTGTTGTTTATTACTTGATGCAGAGTATAAGAGAAGAAGAAGACACAGGATTTACAAGTTCCCAAGGCCTAAATCATCGGCCAATGTACATCTTAGAGAGCTAACAACCAGCTCTCAGGGCTTATAGAGTGTAAGGAAACCGTGTTACAAGATACCAGAGGTGATCTAGAGCTACACTTGAGGAATTACAAGGAATTGAGGAAACGAAGAGGATAAGTCTCTCTCAACCCTATTCCCTCTTGCTTTTATATCTTTTTCCCACTCTCTGCTTGTCACGCTACACTCTAGATGCTTCCGTGATGTTCTCTTTATGCATGTGCAGGTCCAACTCATCAACTTGAGCTCACGCGAATAACCTCCTGCGTAACAACCTTCTGTTGACCATAATACACTGCACTTGAACACAGAACCAAAACGACACATCATCAATCATGGGTCACATGTGCTTTTTCTGTTGGGCCTTACCAGTTCAACCTTGGCCCAAACTCAGCAACAACCCAAAACCTGAAAAACTGATCGATACTCACAGTCTCCAAGTTAGAAAAATAAACCTAAAGAAGCAAATTATGCCTCAAATGCTTTCGTATTTGCAGAAAGAAATTTGGTAACATATAATCAAAGACGCTAATGCTATAAAGTAAAACAACTAAATGCCGAAGGTAGATATGTTTGGAACGCATCCAGGAACAAGTACTCATGTTTATCTCTGTGTGGTGATGTGAGATGCTTTTATCCGGTTCAGACATAATAGAGTTGCAAGGCAGTCACATTGCTGAGAAGTGTAAAGTACAAACTCACTTGTGACCAATAATTTTGTGGCAATACATATAAAGCTTTGGTTTGCTTATCATACGATTTTCAAACTATTTGTCGAATTAAGTGATTTGTATTCTCTCTGAAGCTTTCGAGAGACAATGTAATCATCAACAATATGAACATGCCAAAAATATCTAGAAAGTTTGTTGAGTAAGTTCATGAAGAGTTTCTTCAAGGCAGGAGATGTCCACACTCCTAAGATTGAAGACTAGATTGATGACGCAATACTTATTCATGTGAGCATGTAGCTCATTGTCAATTTTGTTTCTAAAGGTGTCATCTGGTTTTGTAATTACATTTCAATCATCCGATGAGAATATAAAAATAGTTTAGGATTTGAAGTGAGTTAAATCTTAATTTGTTATTATTTTAGGGGTTAAGATGATAACTTGGCTATCTGATTTTTTTAACAAGCCAAAATTTTCTTTGTATGGTGTAAATGTCAATTTGCACTATAAGTCTGAACTAATATATGTCATATCCCTCATCTGGATTATATAATAATAAGTTCTAACCCATTTTATAGAACGTGAGCATGCCTGCTCTCTTTAGTCTTATAAACCAATCCATCCAAGTCATTAGTTGTGCCTTTAGAATTTTATATCGACACTGCAGTTTGTTTTATGGTGTTATATATGAAATTACGTACAGATTTGCGTGGTCTATGTTTTTTTGTTAAAACATCATTAATAAATACCTCAAAGGAAGAAGCGAAAGACTATTTCACTTTAGGAAAAACAAGTTGCAACTGATAATCCGCATAATTCCGTATTTCCGCATAATTCAGCCTTTGTTTATAAGTTTTATATTGATTTGAGGAATAAACCTTAAAATCATTGAAGCCTCAGCGTGATATGACATTGCATTTAATAAAATTTAAATCAAATATTAAATATAAAAAAAAAAATTTTAAATTCCCACCCGCCACTAGAGCAGACTAAACCCTAGTAAATTATAAAAATATGTTATACTGATTATTTTAAGCACAATTTATTTCGTTGATTTCCTTTAACACAAAATTTTATTAATGGGAAAAATTATAACATATAAAATCAGTATAAGTAAAAGCTAAAATTATTGTAACGTAAGATCAGTGATATTAAGAAAAGTGAATTATGTTGGAGACATTCCTGCTTGCACCATCCTTAACCCATCTTGCTTCGTCCAGGGATCTTGATTTATATATCGCAGAAAAGAGGGGTCAATTTAGAAACTTGGAGAAATTAAGCGGCCAATATGTGAAGATTGATGGGACATTTTCTGCCCCACCCAACATTCAAACCCACAATTGGCACATGATGGATAAGATAATAACCTGTTAAGATCTTTTTTCTCTTTGATCAATCTTCACATGGGTTATGGTCCCTACTTGTAACCATTCTTCTCTGTGTTTTTATCCTTCAATAATTTTGTCCACAAGGTTCCCGACAAAAAACGTTTGAATCGGGTCTGATATTTATAACCAAGTTTGATCTTGATCGATTGGCATGGCCAGTCTGTATTTGTTGCACTGTTAAAAAAGTTACATATTGCTTCTCAGGCTCTTGTTGCGAAGATTGCAAATGACCTAATTGTATAAGTGTTATTCTATGGTGATTTAAATCCCGGTACTGTTAATGACTTTTTTTGTAGACTGAACTAGAAAACCATGGAGGCTGATATGATATCCTTATATGTTAGGGTTAGGAATCACAATTTTTAGTTTTATAGAAATCGAGTTTATAAATATACAGAGGTTGTAAATATTATTAACACATTAATAAAAAAAACTCTATACGGATATTTTCCTCAATTCGTTTTTTTTCTTTAAGATTTTGAGTTCTTCTTATTCTTTTCTCGCGGTTTCACAACAATAAGAAAAATGATTTTACTTTTACAAATAGAAAGATAGATTCTTTGCGTTAAAAAATTCCTTTGTTGTTTACCAAAAAAAAAAAAAAAAAAAAAA
>PKMM01020604.1:45999-67303 GCA_002933915.1 Eutrema heterophyllum
CCTAAAGAACAGTTCGGCAATATGAGAAGCATCATCCGTTTTATGACAAGGAATAAAGTGAGCCATCTTAGAAAATCTATCAACTACGACAAAGATGGAATCTCGACCTTTCCTAGTCCTAGGCAAACCAAGCACGAAATCCATAGACAAGTCAACCCACGGCACAGTAGGTATAGGTAAAGGTGAGTACAAACCTTGGGCCGTTACCTTAGACTTTGCTTGTTTACACGTAACACACCTACCGCAAATACGTTCGACGTCTCTTTTCATGTGTGGCCAATAAAAATGTGCTTGTAGCGCACTCAACGTTTTAGCCACTCCAAAGTGTCCCATGAGTCCGCCTCCGTGTGATTCCCTAACAAACAATTCCCCCAAAGAACAGTGAGGCACGCAAAGTCTATTTTCATAAAATAAGAAACCTTCATTTCGAAAATACTTGCCGAAAGCAAATTTTTCACTCGCATGGAAAGCTTCTTTAAAATCAAGATCAGTTGCATACATTTCTTTGATCTGTTCAAAACCCAGCAGCTTTGTTTCAAGAGTAGAGAGAAGAGTGTACCTCCTTGACAATGCATCGGCCACGACATTGTCCTTACCTTGTTTGTAGCGGATGACATACGGGAAAGTTTCGATGAACTCTACCCACCGCGCATGACGTTTGTTGAGCTTTTGTTGTCCTTTGAGATGCTTGAGTGACTCATGATCAGTATGAATCACGAACTCCTTGGGCCATAAATAGTGTTGCCACGTTTGTAATGCCCGAACCAACGCATATAGCTCCTTGTCATACGTCGGGTAGTTTAAGGTGGTGCCTCCAAGCTTCTCACTAAAGTAAGCTATCGGTCGTTTATCCTGCATAAGAACAGCACCAATACCAATTCCTGAGGCATCACATTCGATTTCAAATATTTTCAAAAAATTTGGTAAAGAAAGAAGTGGAGCATTAGTAAGCTTCTCTTTTAACGCTTGGAAAGCGTTTTCTTGCGGCTCTCCCCATTTGAATCCCACATCTTTCTTGATGACTTCTGTTAGAGGTGCGGCTAAGGTGCTAAAGTCTTTGAAAAATCTTCTATAAAATCCCGCAAGTCCATGAAAGCTCCTTACTTCGCCCACCGTCTTCGGACTAGGCCATTCCCGGATTGCTTTCACTTTCTCCTTGTCGACTTTAATTCCCTGCGCACTTACAACAAAACCTATGAAAACCAAATTATCTGTACAAAAGGTGCATTTCTTAAGATTGGCAAATAATTTTTCCTTCCTAAGGACAGTCAAAACAGATTTTAGATGCCCTATATGATCGTCCAAATTCTTGCTATATACTAAGATATCATCAAAGTATACAACAACGAAAATGCCTATGAATGCTCGCAAAATATGATTCATCAATCTCATAAAGGTACTAGGCGCATTGGTTAATCCAAATGGCATGACTAACCACTCATATAAACCATGTTTAGTTTTAAATGCCGTTTTCCACTCATCCCCCTCTTTCATCCTAATTTGATGATAACCGCTTTTAAGATCTATCTTAGAAAAAATGCAAGAACCGTAAAGCTCATCTAGCATGTCATCTAAACGGGGTATGGGATGGCGATACTTTACAGTGATATTGTTGATGGCACGGCAGTCAACACACATGCGCCACGTTCCGTCCTTCTTCGGAACAAGCAAGACCAACACCGCGCAAGGACTCATGCTCTCCCGGATGTGGCCTTTTTCCATGAGCTCTGTGACCTGTCTTTGAAGCTCCTTAGTCTCCACGGGATTGGTCATGTATGCTGGTCGGTTAGGTAGAGCAGCCCCTGGCACAAAGTCGATCTGATGCTCGATTCCTCGGATCGGCAGTAAACCGCTCGGGTTGTCGTCGGGAAAGACATCTTCAAAGTCCTGCAAGACAGAAACGACTTTGCTCGGAAGCTCCGGCTCTAGGTCAGTATCAATAAGGAGAGATTCTTTAAACCTTAGTAAAACAAAAGAATTTTCAGCAATCAAAGCTTGTTTTACTTCACAAGGTCGAGCAAAAAGGATATTTTTCTTCGCGGCACTCTTTTTTGTGATGCTCAAGTCTTTGCTATCTTTTCCTTTGGGACTTGTAGCAATCTCAGCTTCAGGCTCTTTCTTTTTATCACGGGCCTTTTGGTCTTGATAGATTTCCATCGGAGTCATGGGAACAAGAACCACGTGCTTGCCTTTATACGCAAAAGAGTGTTGATTGGTGAGGCCGTCGTGTGTGACGTTGCGATCAAACTGCCATGGCCTCCCTAAGAGGATATGTCCAGCCTCCATAGGTAACACGTCGCAAAGGACTTCATCAACATAGCTCCCTATAGCCAAAGGAACAACAACTTGTTGCGTTACCCGTAACGGCCTCTCATTGTTTAGCCATTGGAGATGATATGCTCGCGGGTGCTTCTTTGTTTCCAAGTTCAATTTCTCCACAAGGGTGGTGCTGGCTACGTTGGTACAACTGCCTCCATCAATAATAAGGCTGCACAGCTTCCCCTTCACGGGGCATCTTGTATGAAAGAGATTCTCTCTTTGTTCCACTTCCGTAGGACGATCTTGTGTCAACAAGACTCTTCTTGAAACTAGTAACTCTCCGTAGATAAGATCTTCGGCTGCCTCCATACTGGGTGAAACCTCTAATTCTTCCTCAGCTTCGGATTCAACTTCACCATTTTCCTTAATCACCATTACGCGCTTATTCGGACAAGTGTTAGCAAAATGCCCTCGGCCTTGGCATTTGTAGCATCTAACGTCGGCACTCTTCCCTTGAGAACTCTCAGCTTTCTCATTAGGGTTCTTGGAATAGGTAGGCGTGAACGGTTTAGACTCGGTTGCCGGTTTCGCCTCAAACTTTGGTCGGAATCCGGACCGGTCATCTCTCGGCGGATTCAGTCTTAGGCTAGATCCGTAAGGAGTTTTTGTTGCGTTTTTCCTCCGAAGTTGCTTTTCTATTACGTTAGCTCTCTGTAACATCTCCTCTAGATCCCCATAATTGTACAGTTCAAGCGCATCTTGAATCTCACGGTTAAGGCCTCCTAGAAACCGTGACATAGTAACTTCGTCATCTTCCACCAAATGCGCTCGGGTCATAAGCATTTCAAGCTCTTGATAGTACTCTTCTACGCTCCTGGTTCCTTGTACAAGTTTCCTCATTCGGTTGTGTAGGTCACGTTGATGATGACTTGGAATAAACCGTTTCTTCATCATCGCTTTCAATTGCCTCCAAGTGACGATGGGATCTTCATCGTTACGCCTTCTAGAATGGTAAAGCTGCTCCCACCAACTTAGGGCGTAGTCACAAAACTCAGCTACGGCTGCCTTCACTCGTTGAGCTTCCGTGAACTCATTACAATCGAAAACCAGCTCCGTCTTCATTTCCCAAGCCAAATAGGCATCCGGGTCGTTCTTCCCGTGAAAGGGTGGAATCTTTGCCGTGATAACCCTAGTGTTTTCATGTCTTGGCCTCCTTTGGTGACTGCCGGATGTATGACCATCGGAGTCATGATTTCTCCTTGCGTCTCTTGCTCGTCGTGGTCTTGCGTGATTCTCATTTTGGGAGAGATCACCGTAATAATCGTTGGGATGCACGGGTCGGTCGACGGGGTCGTCATTAGGGTCGTTCACCGGGAGATTGCCATTAGGCCGGTTTGTGTGATTGTTTTGACTCGGCGCGGTTTCGGCAACTCTTAGTATCTCACGCTGCATGAGATCCATCCTTGTGGTCATCTCACCAAGTATTCGGGTTATCTCGTTTGTGGCGGCTTCATGCACGGGTCGCCCATTGGGTAGAAGTTTTGATCCCAATTCGTTGATTAGCCGAGATACCTCCGTCATGACCGCTTGATTGTTCGGTGAACTTGAGTCTGAAATCTCCTCGGATATGATGGTACCTGCACAAGCGACACAAACAAGTCACTAGCAACGGTTCGAGAACGTATCGATTGATACGAATTAAAATTGCTACGAAAATTTCTTTCTCCTTCTTTTTTTTTTTTTTTTTTTGATTTATGATGAAACTAAAACACCCTAAATAAGATCTAGATGAAAAAAATTATAACAAAATTTATAAGATCTTACTTCGACAACAAAGAAGATGAACGGGCAAATTAAACTTAAGATCAAATCGAAATGAAAAATGAAAGAAGCGATAGATGGAACGATATTACCGGGTCTTTGAGTTGCTCTGATACCACATAATACGCTCTTCCCAAGGGATCTCTCAAAGAGCGGTAGTAGGGTTGGATAATCCTCGATCGGATCGATTTGCAAGCAAAATCGATGAGTGAGGCGGTGGGTGATCTTAGCCTTGGGACGTGGAGTAGGGTGAAAAGGGCGTGAGAATCACTCTCAAAATCCCTCCAGCCTAGCTCACTTGCAACGTTCCTCAACGAAGATCGGTAGAAGTGCTAAGTCAAAAGGTGGCGGAGAAACCCTTTGATATGCGGTTTTGGATTTCCTTTAGAATCGCACCAAAGAAAAACCCAAGGGGGGTCACTCGTGAATCACTCACAAAGTGGAGAAGAAAGGAGAAAATATGATTGATAAAAATTGTTGATAATTGTTGTCTTCACAACAATGATACAATGAGTTTAAATAGAAAGAAGAGAATGCAAAGAGTCTAAAACCACACAGAAAATGACAAAGCATTAAATGTCATCGAAAATGAAAAGCAAGACCAAAGACTTGACTTAAACTTGCGAAAACCCCTTGGCATTCTTTGGTCGAAATTTGATAATGGGTTTGGTGGATTTGGGCTTAAGAAAAGGGTGCCAAGGCCTCATTAAAAACCTTGCCAAGTAAAACCCATTGGGTAAAAACCTTGGCTAAGGAAAAGAGCACACTTGGGCTTGAATCAAAACCAATGCGGTTTGAAACACTCTTTCCGTATCACCCAAATGTTCTTCATGGCATTGGGTTTGTCGGATAAGTCCTCCTAGTGCTTCCTTGAGTCTTCTTGCCTTAGCTCTCGTCATTGCTCCTTCGGGTACAAGCAAGTCAGCATCCGGCTGCTCCTTAACCTCCATTCCAAGCTCGGCAATGTGCTCCACCTCCTTGGTGTCGTCTAGGATCATATCAATTTCTTTTCATCATAACTCCAAATCATGTAACCCTTAACTCTATGTGGATATCCCATAAAGATACCCTTCTTAGCCATTGGCTTTAGTTTACCTTAATCAACATGATAGTATGCCAAACATCCAAACCTCTTCATATGAGGATAATTTGGTTCTACACCAGTCCAAACTTGTTATGGAATCTCTAACCCGAGAGGAACAAATGGTGACTTGTTAATCATATAAACCACAGTTGATGCAGCTTTTTCCCAGAATGCTTCACTCAATCCTGTTTCACTTAGGAGACTCCTCACCTTTTCCAGTGTAGTCTTATTCAACCTCTCAACCACACCATTCTGTTGAGGAGTGTATAGACAAGTCTTATGCCTTAGGATTCCATGAGCCTTGCAATGATCATCAAACATCTTGTTACAGTACTCCAGCCCATTGTCTGTCCTTAAAGCTTTAAGTTTCTTTCCAATTTGATTTTCAAAAAATGTCTTCCACTCAACAAACTTATTGAATGCTTCATCTTTAGTTCTGAGAAAATAGAGCCAAACTTTCCTTGAGAAATCATCCACAAATGAAATGTAGTACTGGCACTTTGATAAACTTGGTGTAACATTCGGAGAACCCCAAAGATCAGAATGTACATATTCCAATTTGTCCTTTGAAATGTGTTTTCCCCTCTGATAAAACAGCTTATGAGACTTCCCCATAATGCAAAATTCACATTGTTTTAGTTCTGTAATATCTTCTGATTTTAACAGCTCCTTTTTAACCAAAACTTGCAAACCCTTTGCACTCATATGCCCTACCTTGCTATGCCAGAGCATAGTACGTATTATCTGTCTTAACTGCTGCATTAGCCTGATCCTTCACTGGATTGCAATCGAGAGTGTAGAGAGGATCCTTGTAATTCCCTACAAGAACTTCTCTTTCCTTGTAGAACACTTGTAGTCTGAAATTTTTAGACTGAAACCAACAGCCTTGAGACTCCAACCCTAATGAAATCAAATTCCTCTTTGCCGTAGGAGAATACCTCACCTTAGTTAATATAACAGTTGATTTGTTATTATTAACTATCTTCAAACTCCCCATAGTCGTGACAAGGCAGTGAGTATCATTACCCATTAAGATCTTTCCTCCATCAATATCTTCAATATCAAATAGTAGATCTTTCATGTATGTTAAATGATACGAGCATCCTGAGTCAAGAACCCACCCATCCCTATAATGAACTTATGATGTTGTTAACAGTAAAGGTTTATCATCAAGAACCGGTCCAACATTAGCTTGAGAGTTAGATGATTGTCCTCTCTTTGGGCAGTCTTTCTTGAAATGCCCTTCAGCTCCACAATCCAATAGGTTCTCTTGTTCTTTTGCTTTCCTTTGCCTTTGTCTTGTTGCTTGTTTTTATTGTTGAACTTCTTCACTGTCTGAGGCTTATATTGTATGTATAAACCTTCACTGCTAGATTTATGTGCATGAACACCCTTCTGCTTTAGTTCAGTCTCTAGAGAGTAAGCTGCTGTAGTTACTTCTTTTAGACTTATAGTGTGTTGTCCACTTCTGTACTTGAGAGTGTGAACCAACTGAGCAAATTGTGAGGGCAGGCCATTCAGGAGAATTACGGCTTGATCTTCATCACTCAGTTCCACATCTAGACTTGCAAGATCTGAGACAAGCTTGTTGAAGATGTCCAGATTCTTGTCTAGATTCTTTCCTTCTTCCATCTTGAAACTATATATAGAACCTTTGTTTCAAGTAGAATCTGTTAGGTAGTGATTTATTTTGGTATTGTGATTCAAGAGAATCCCACATGGCTTAAGCAGTCTTGTGCTTCAAGCCAACCTTCCTTAGCACCACATCAATCAGACTCATACTCAACAGATTTCTAACCCTACGATCCTTCTCCAACCTTTTAGGGTCAGCTTTAACCTCTTCACCTTCAGTCCCCTTTCCTTTAGGATCAACTGATGTAGACGATGATGTCTCACCATCAACTGTTATAACTGAATCGAGTCCAAGGATCTCTAGCTGAGCTAGAACTCTATGCTTCCATATAGTGTAATCACCTTCCCCATCAAACTTTTCAACCTCCCACCTTCCATGTGTAGGCTCAACCATCCTGCTTTACCAGATATGATACTGAAACCCATAAACCCAGAAATATCCAAGCAAGAATAACTAAAACCCAGAGAATACCAGTAACACAACACGCAGAGAAAGCCCAAATGTAGATCAGATGAGAAAACCGTAAAACCAGTAGATCTATATGAGAAAAAAAAATACATGAACCAGAAACCAGGTAATAGATCTGATACATGCTGAGTCTTTCTCCTCCAAATCCAGAAAACTAGAAACCACCTTTGACCGCTCCAACCTAGAGCTCTGATACCACTTGTTGTGTTTTCTGCCCTCTTATCATACTTGTTTATCAGCTCACGATCTAGTACACTAATGCTCTGTGTTGTTTATTACTTGATGCAGAGTATAAGAGAAGAAGAAGACACAGGATTTACAAGTTCCCAAGGCCTAAATCATCGGCCAATGTACATCTTAGAGAGCTAACAACCAGCTCTCAGGGCTTATAGAGTGTAAGGAAACCGTGTTACAAGATACCAGAGGTGATCTAGAGCTACACTTGAGGAATTACAAGGAATTGAGGAAACGAAGAGGATAAGTCTCTCTCAACCCTATTCCCTCTTGCTTTTATATCTTTTTCCCACTCTCTGCTTGTCACGCTACACTCTAGATGCTTCCGTGATGTTCTCTTTATGCATGTGCAGGTCCAACTCATCAACTTGAGCTCACGCGAATAACCTCCTGCGTAACAACCTTCTGTTGACCATAATACACTGCACTTGAACACAGAACCAAAACGACACATCATCAATCATGGGTCACATGTGCTTTTTCTGTTGGGCCTTACCAGTTCAACCTTGGCCCAAACTCAGCAACAACCCAAAACCTGAAAAACTGATCGATACTCACAGTCTCCAAGTTAGAAAAATAAACCTAAAGAAGCAAATTATGCCTCAAATGCTTTCGTATTTGCAGAAAGAAATTTGGTAACATATAATCAAAGACGCTAATGCTATAAAGTAAAACAACTAAATGCCGAAGGTAGATATGTTTGGAATGCATCCAGGAACAAGTACTCATGTTTATCTCTGTGTGGTGATGTGAGATCCTTTTATCCGGTTCAGACATAATAGAGTTGCAAGGCAGTCACATTGCTGAGAAGTGTAAAGTACAAACTCACTTGTGACCAATAATTTTGTGGCAATACTATAAAGCTTTGGTTTGCTTATCATACGATTTTCAAACTATTTGTCGAATTAAGTGATTTGTATTCTCTCTGAAGCTTTCGAGAGACAATGTAATCATCAACAATATGAACATTCCAAAAATATCTAGAAAGTTTGTTGAGTAAGTTCATGAAGAGTTTCTTCAAGGCAGGAGATGTCCACACTCCTAAGATTGAAGACTAAATTGATGACGCAATACTTATTCATGTGAGCATATAGCTCATTGTCAATTTTGTTTCTAAAAGTGTCATCTGGTTTTGTAATTACATTTCAATCATCCGATGAGAATATAAAAGTAGTTTAGGATTTGAAGTGAGTTAAATCTTAATTTGTTATTATTTTAGGGGTTAAGATGATAACTTGGCTATCTGATTTTTTTAACAAGCCAAAATTTTCTTTGTATGGTGTAAATGTCAATTTGCACTATAAGTCTGAACTAATATATGTCATATCCCTCATCTGGATTATATAATAATAAGTTCTAACCCATTTTATAGAACGTGAGCATGCCTTCTCTCTTTAGTCTTATAAACCAATCCATCCAAGTCATTAGTTGTGCCTTTAGAATTTTATATCGACACTGCAGTTTGTTTTATGGTGTTATATATGAAATTACGTACAGATTTGCGTGGTCTATGTTTTTTTGTTAAAACATCATTAATAAATACCTCAAAGGAAGAAGCGAAAGACTATTTCACTTTAGGAAAAACAAGTTGCAACTGATAATCCGCATAATTCCGTATTTCCGCATAATTCAGCCTTTGTTTATAAGTTTTATATTGATTTGAGGAATAAACCTTAAAATCATTGAAGCCTCAGCGTGATATGACATTGCATTTAATAAAATTTAAATCAAATATTAAATATAAAAAAAAAAATTTTAAATTCCCACCCGCCACTAGAGCAGACTAAACCCTAGTAAATTATAAAAATATGTTATACTGATTATTTTAAGCACAATTTATTTCGTTGATTTCCTTTAACACAAAATTTTATTAATGGGAAAAATTATAACATATAAAATCAGTATAAGTAAAAGCTAAAATTATTGTAACGTAAGATCAGTGATATTAAGAAAAGTGAATTATGTTGGAGACATTCCTGCTTGCACCATCCTTAACCCATCTTGCTTCGTCCAGGGATCTTGATTTATATATCGCAGAAAAGAGGGGTCAATTTAGAAACTTGGAGAAATTAAGCGGCCAATATGTGAAGATTGATGGGACATTTTCTGCCCCACCCAACATTCAAACCCACAATTGGCACATGATGGATAAGATAATAACCTGTTAAGATCTTTTTTCTCTTTGATCAATCTTCACATGGGTTATGGTCCCTACTTGTAACCATTCTTCTCTGTGTTTATATCCTTCAATAATTTTGTCCACAAGGTTCCCGACAAAAAACGTTTGAATCTATAGTAAACGGGTCTGATATTTATAACCAAGTTTGATCTTGATCGATTGGCATGGCCAGTCTGTATTTGTTGCACTGTTAAAAAAGTTACA
This sequence comes from Eutrema heterophyllum, assembly GCA_002933915.1. Taxonomy (NCBI): domain Eukaryota; kingdom Viridiplantae; phylum Streptophyta; class Magnoliopsida; order Brassicales; family Brassicaceae; genus Eutrema; species Eutrema heterophyllum. Next base: position 55,882 of record PKMM01020604.1, read on the forward strand.
TATTGCTTCTCAGGCTCTTGTTGCGAAGATTGCAAATGACCTAATTGTATAAGTGTTATTCTATGGTGATTTAAATCCCGGTACTGTTAATGACTTTTTTTGTAGACTGAACTAGAAAACCATGGAGGCTGATATGATATCCTTATATGTTAGGGTTAGGAATCACAATTTTTAGTTTTATAGAAATCGAGTTTATAAATATACAGAGGTTGTAAATATTATTAACACATTAATAAAAAAAACTCTATACGGATATTTTCCTTAATTCGTTTATTTTTTCTTTAAGATTTTGAGTTCTTCTTATTCTTTTCTCGCGGTTTCACAACAATAAGAAAAATGATTTTACTATTACAAATAGAAAGATAGATTCTTTGCGTTAAAAAATTCCTTTGTTGTTTACCAAAAAAAAAAAAAAAAAAAAAAATCCTTTATTAATACGGTTTCTGCATTTGCTCGGTTTTGGCGTTTTCAAATGACAACTCACTCCCACCTATTGTCACTGACACAAATCAGAAACTTTTGAAAGAACAAACCATCACTCGCACACACTTATGTGTCCTTGGGATTTTATTTGTTTATTTCTGCTACATTTTCAAGTTACAACAAGCAAGTTTTTCTGTGCATTCTTTTTTATAATCGATTGGGTTTGTTTTACACCAAAACTTAGATTAATCACAACCAAATCAACATTTTATAATGTGGTTAAGTCAAGCCATTCGTGTCCACATATATATAAGCACCATAGAAATTGAATATTGAGCATAATCGATCGGATCTATAATTTGATTTTCAAGACAGTTATGTGAGGAATTGGATAAACGAGTTTGAGATTAAAGTTTCGTTTCTGTATAACCTTTTAAAAGTAAACAAAAGAAAGCCATGTGGAATCAGGAACATAAGAGGCATGGGAAGATCAAATAATCCAGTGATGGAGCTAGGAAAAAGACTAATTCAATCATGAACCCTAATATATACTTTTTTATCTTTCTTCAATCTCTTCTTATCAAAGTTTTCCCTTGTTTTAAAAAGCCTCAGCAAAGTTAACTTCTCATCCCAAACTCCTTTCTCAACTGATCTATTTAATTTGTTCCCGACGAGAGAGTGAAAGCAAATCGGAAGATAATCTGTTTCTTCCAACACAAGTTAACTTGCCAGGTAAATTTTGTTTCCTTCGATTTCCTGCTGTTTCTCTTCCTTTCCTATATAGTTTTCTCGGAAAAAACGAAGAGTTAAAACATTTCATTTGTCTGTTCACCTTTTAGGGTACTTGTGACGTTTTTGGCCTTTGTAGAAATACAAATAATGAAGCATATATGATATATACATTTATATCGTCTAGTTTGATCTTAGACTAGTGTATGTAATGTTGCATACAAACACGGTATAATTTATCCAAAAAAACAACGGTATAAAATGAATTATTTAAATGTCAGATTTTTTCTGTGAAATTCACAAATCACATATAATTTCTACTGTATTTTGATTTTAGGTTCTCCAATCTTTTTTTGTCAACGATTTTTAGTTCTCCCACTACAAGAAAATTGTCGAATCTCGACCACAAATATGGTCAGAAATTGGTTAGAAACAGCTGTTTCCAATCAATTTATGATATTTCGTCGAAAATCGTTGTTCGTAAATGAGTTTTGGTCAAAAGAATGGTAAAATTTTTATGACAAATTAGTTTGGTCGAAAATAAATAAATTTTACAGTTACCAAATTTTACCATATAGTTGTATAATTTTTTTTGTAAATCTTCACTTGTGTGAAAATAAATAAAACGACAAAAATATTGGAAAAAGACAAGGATGTAGTTGACACTTTCCAAATAAGATATGATCGATCGAATGGTTATGGAACCTCTAGTCATCAGACAAGCCGAGAAATTGGCTCAGCTCCTGTTTTTGTAATAACACTGTCCATTTTTTTCATAAGGAAAATACTAAAACACCCTAAAGGATGCATGTGTTGTGTGGTACTGAAAACTAAAAAAAGTATTGGAACTTTACAACTTTGTGTCGTTTTCTCCAATTTTTACCACCCGCTTCAAAAGGAATTGTCACTCTCAATATTGCCACATTTCCAGTTCATATCTCATTTTTCTATGGCCCATAAACCATAACTCTTTGATCCCAAATATTATCTTAATATATCAACATATAACATGCCTGCATGCATATACATATATAGATATATACATTCATTATCATGTTGGGTATGTGTAGTCTATTTTTTTCCCAAAAGAATTAAGACACCAAAGAGACGAGATTCTTGTTATCCATGATCATAACAGTTTCACAGATTCAAACAAAATGAGTGCTTGATGAATTATTTATGGGTCAACATCTTGTAAACTTATGTATAATATTAGCTTTTATAAAATAAAAATCTGTAGAATAGTCTCTGAAATTTCTTATAAATAATTATTGCAATTTAGCTATATATTAAAACAAAATTAATGAAAAGCAAATGGTTTTAATTCTACGTACGAAAAAAAATTAGCTTCAACACGAGACTATTAATTTTCAAAATCTATTACGTTTGGTTCTTAATCCGAAAGAGTTACGTACCAAAAACCAAAACTTATCGAAAATAATTAAGAAAATACCTATGAGACGACCAATATCCAATATCGTACTTATTTTGCAAACCTTAAATCAACATTTCCATTACATTTCTCTTTATGATTAAACATATGCAACCATCATTTTTGCCCACACATTTATGCATAACCATTATTTTTTAACATTCACATATCATCATATATGTATATGGTTTCCATTTTCAGAAACCAAACCAACCATCTACTACAAAAAAGAACATAGTAACGTGTCCATTTTTAGAAAACAATAAAATCATATATTTCTAGCTTTAAGAGTAAAAACTATATAAGTAATTTTATGTAGATATACATCAACATTTTTATTTGCCGATTCATATATATATATATATATATACATGCTTGTGGTGTCTACGTCTATGAATCTAACTATTTATATACATATAATTTTATTTTGGGCACAATTTTTGTTCAGCTAAAAGATGGAGCCAACGGAGAAACCATCGACCAAACCGTCTTCTCGGACTCTCCCTAGAGACACTCGTGGCTCTCTCGAAGTATTCAACCCGTCAACTGTCCCAACCCGACCCGATAACCCCGTGTTCCGACCAGAACCACCAACATGGCAAAACTGGAGCGACCCACGTGGCAGTCCCCAACCACAATCCGAACCAGCTCCTTCTAACCCGGTTCGGTCTGAAGAGATCACCGTCACAACCTCATGGATGGCTCTGAAGGATCCACCACCGGAGAAAATCTCCAAGAAGACGATCACCGCCGAGAATCCACAAGTTGCGGCTGTGGCGGCGGAGCAGAGGGCGGCGGAGTGGGGACTGGTTTTGAAGACCGATACGAAGACGGGAAAGCCACAGGGAGTGAGCGTGAGGAACTCGGGCGGTGCGGAGAATGATCCGAACGGGAAAAGGACTTCGCAGCGAAACTCGAGTAATTCTTGCCGGAGCTCCGGTGAGATGTCCGACGGAGATGTCGCCGGCGGGAGAGGAGGGATCCCGAGAGTATCGGAAGATCTGAAAGACGCCTTGTCCACGTTTCAACAAACGTTTGTGGTTTCGGATGCTACCAAACCCGATTACCCGATTATGTATGCTAGTGCCGGTTTCTTCAACATGACCGGTTACACTTCCAAAGAAGTCGTCGGCAGAAACTGGTAAAATTATTTTTTAAAATATTATATAAATTTTCTAAAAATTATGTTTTGCTTTCTAAAATTATTACCAAAGTTCTAAAGTATCAAAAGTAACATAGTCTTAGGAAAGGTTACTAATTTTTTTTTTTTTTTTGATGAACCATGAAAATTTCAGACTTTCGGTTCATAATCTCCGCCAGTATTCGAATTCAGATTTTTGATATTTGGATGCAAAGATATTTTTTATGATGGTTTCAGAATTGGTAAAAATAATTTAGAAACCTAATCTTCAGAACTTTTCCGAAGTAATGGTATTTTTTTTTACAAAGTTTTGAGATATATTAAGGTATTTTTTAAAAATTAAGATTTACTTTGCAAATTCGGAAAATTAATTTATGAAGAAGATAATTTGGGTTTTTGTTTTTGTTTTATTGTAGCCGATTTTTACAGGGATCGGGGACAGATGCGGATGAGTTAGCGAAGATAAGAGAGACGTTAGCAGCTGGGAATAATTATTGTGGGCGTTTATTGAATTACAAGAAAGATGGGACCTCATTTTGGAATCTTCTCACGATTGCGCCAATTAAAGACGAGAGTGGCAAAGTCCTCAAATTTATTGGGTTAGTCCCCTAATAACTGAAACACACATTTATTATTTTTACTGATTTCAGCCCTTTATTTATCGTTTTCAAAATTCCACCCTTTTGATGGGACTTGAGTGTGTGGACCTGTGAATGTGTTGCTTTCTCCGCAATAATTTAAAGAGCTGTCATTGGCCGATCTGATCGTCTTCGATCCAACGGCCATTTTATTTTTTCATTTTCAAATTTTATACAATTTTTCACTCGTGAATTGATATGTACAATACACATTTCTTAGAATGAATTAACAAATAGAATTATAAGATTAATTGTAAAATGAATTAAGGTAAAGGATAATTATATGTTTTTGGAAAAGAAAGAACGATACAAATATGTTTTGTTTGTTTTTATTTGGACCAGAATGCAAGTGGAGGTGAGCAAGCACACTGAAGGGGCCAAAGAAAAGACTTTAAGGCCCAATGGGCTTCCGGAATCTCTGATTCGATATGATGGTATCTACTCTTTTTATTTTTATTTTTTCATTTAATTATTATGTTTTTGAAAACATTTAGAAAATACTTTAAAATATCACAAAATTAGTTTTTTTTTCCAAATATACCACATCAAATTTAAAATTCCGAAATAGCATAAATAATTATGTGGAAATACTTGTCTTAGTTGTCTACCTTAAATAAAATAAAATTAAATTAAAATTAAAACATTATATTTGAATTCCGTATTTTCCATTTAGTGTTTAGTTTTTCCTCATTTGGAAAATGTTTTTAGTTATTTTAAAATTAAATTTATTGACGTAAAAAAAATAATAATTAAATTTATGCTATTATTGACAATTTAAAAATAATAATTAAATTTGAAACAAATGTTTAAAAGCGTGCTATTTTGGACAATTGTCCAAATATTTATTTAAAAAAAATTCAAATTTTGTTTTTTCTGTAACAGCCCGCCAAAAAGATATGGCGACGAACTCAGTGACGGAGCTGGTGGAGGCGGTGAAGAGACCTCGAGCCTTAAGCGAATCAACCAATCACCATCCCTTCAAGAGAAAATCGGAGAGCGATGAGCTTCCGAAGAAACCTGCTCGACGAATGTCTGAGAACGTCGTTCCGTCAGGCCGGAGAAATTCCGGCGGCGGAAGAAGAAACTCGATGCAGAGAATCAGCGAAGTTCCTGAGAAGAAACAAACAAAATCTTCTCGTCTTTCTTTCATGGGGTAATAATTCAAAAATCTCTAACTCTCACCAGATTACTCTTTGACCTACTTAACTTTTTATAGAGATCAGTTAAGTCCTTCCTTGGTATGATCGTTACGATCTTGTGGTGTTTAGGATTAAGAAGAAGAACGAATCTCTGGATGAATCTATTGACGACGGGTTTATAGAGTATGGAGAAGAAGATGATGAGATTAGTGACAGAGACGAGAGACCAGAGAGTGTTGATGATAAAGTGAGACAAAAAGAGATGAGAAAGGGTATGGATCTCGCAACCACACTCGAACGTATCGAGAAGAACTTCGTCATCACTGATCCTAGGCTCCCCGACAATCCCATCGTAAGAACAAATAATTTACAAAACTGTTCTGTTTCACTTCGTTTGGTCTGAAAACGTTTCGATTGCTTCGTCCTCTGTTTCCAGATTTTTGCGTCTGATAGTTTCTTGGAGCTCACGGAATATAGCCGTGAAGAAATTCTTGGCAGAAATTGCAGGTATTGACATAAATATGAACTTCGACCAGTTTTCTTTAGTCAAGATCCGAAAACAGAGCATGTTTTTAGCTTCTTTTTTTTCCGGGAAAATGTTTTTAGGTTTCTGCAAGGTCCAGAGACTGATCCAACAACGGTAAAGAAGATTCGAGCGGCTATTGATAACCAAACCGAAGTGACGGTTCAGCTCATCAACTATACCAAGAGCGGTACTCAATTTTTCGATATCCGTAAATCAATCAATTGGTCAATGTATAGAGTCTTAAAACTAGACATTGCTTTTTGTTTCAGGGAAGAAGTTCTGGAACATTTTCCACCTGCAACCTATGCGTGATCAGAAGGTACAATGATTTACATACTTACCTTGTGTAATACGTCACCTTCTGGTTAATTTGAACGTTACAGTACTGTACATCTCAGGTTTTTCAGTCTATGAATATTAAACTAAAGATATGTATTCGTTGAATATGTTATCGACAGGGAGAAGTACAATACTTTATCGGAGTCCAACTAGACGGGAGCAAGCACGTTGAGCCAGTTCGCAATGTCATTGAAGAAGTTGCTGTGAAAGAGGGCGAAGAGCTGGTCGAAACCCTAATCCCTTAAATCCTCGATTTTCAATTGTAATCGTTTGATCAAAACTTGAGAGGTTAACCCATTTTTTTCCCCATGAAATCTGAGCTCTTCAGGTGAAGAAAACAGCTGTAAATATCGATGAGGCTGTACGAGAACTTCCTGATGCCAACATGGTAAGTAATTGATTGAAGATATGCATATGGGAATTTTAAATTAGGGTTTATGAAGATATATCTGATTGATTGTTTTGTTGTGTCTTGTTGAAGACGCCAGAGGATTTATGGGCAAACCACTCAAAGATTGTTCATTCGAAGCCTCACAGGAAATATTCACCGTCATGGAAAGCTATCCAAAAGGTATTAGAGAGTGGAGAACAAATTGGTTTGAAGCATTTCCGACCGGTGAAACCTTTGGGTTCTGGTGACACAGGAAGGTCAGAAACTCTCCATGAATTATTAAAACAGCTTACAAAAACCATTTTCGTCTTCAAACTTAATTACAAATGCCCCTTATTTGTTTCATCAGTGTCCATCTTGTTGAACTCAACGGAACAGACCAGTTGTTTGCAATGAAAGCAATGGACAAGACCGTCATGCTTAACCGTAACAAAGTACCTACAGTACCTTGCGCAACAATAAATGTCGATTTGTTTTCTTTCCATGCTTCTACTATAAAAGTAGCAATTGATAACAAATTTTGGCAGGTTCATAGAGCAAGAGCTGAGAGAGAGATCCTCGATTTGCTTGACCATCCTTTTCTTCCTGCACTTTATGCTTCATTTCAGGTCGGAAAACCTGTTTGCACGTGTGTATAGGCGTGTCCCTTAGCCTCAGGTCACTGATGTTTCATGTTTCACTCTGCAGACAAAGACGCATATATGTCTTATAACGGATTACTATCCAGGAGGAGAACTCTTCATGCTCCTAGATCGACAACCGAGGAAGGTTCTTAAGGAAGATGCCGTAAGGTACAAGTTCTCCTATATGGACAGAAACTCAAGCTTTTTCACATAAATCATGAAATAACGGGAAACCTAAAAAAAAATTTAGATTCTATGCTGCTCAAGTGGTCGTTGCACTCGAGTATCTTCACTGCCAAGGCAAGCCATTCAACTTCCTCTTTTGAATACAAAGAAAACTTGTGGCGCAAGTAATCTTGACAACATAATAATATGACTATACAATTTTTCTTTGATTCAGGGATAATTTACCGGGATTTAAAGCCGGAAAATGTATTAATCCAGGGCAACGGCGATATCTCCTTGTCAGATTTCGATCTGTCTTGCTTGACATCTTGCAGACCTCAGGTTTTCTCTCAACCTTATTTTCCCTTACCAGATTCCTGCTAGAAAGTTTGCTTATGTACGTACTAATTGCGAGTTATCGATGTATCTCACAGCTGTTGATTCCGAGGATAGATGAAAAGAAGAAGAAAAAGCAGCATAAGAGCCAACAAACTCCAATCTTCATGGCTGAACCAATGCGTGCTTCAAACTCATTTGTTGGCACTGAAGAGTATATTGCTCCGGTTAGTGTAAAAGCGTGACTATACCGATTTAAGCTATTTGTCTCTGTATTAACCGGTAACTATAATGTATCATATGGGCAGGAAATTATAACGGGAGCAGGCCATACGAGTGCAGTGGACTGGTGGGCTCTTGGTATCCTTATGTACGAAATGTTGTACGGATACACTCCTTTTAGAGGAAAAACCAGACAGAAGACTTTCGCCAATGTTCTTCAGAAAGATCTGAAGTTCCCAGCTAGCATTCCTGTAATGGATCAATCACTATTTCTTATATCAATTAATCTCATCTAAATCAGAAATATATTTAGCTGTTTTGTTATGGATGATGTGCAGGCAAGTCTTCAAGTGAAACAGCTGATTTTTAGGCTGTTACAACGAGATCCGAAGAAGAGATTAGGCTGTCTTGAAGGAGCAAATGAAGTCAAGAACCATTCTTTCTTTAAAGGCATAAATTGGGCTTTAATTCGATGCACGGTAAACTTCACATATTCTGTTGTTACTTGTGAAAGAAGAATCAGTTTCCGTTTTACTTGCGAAAGAAGGTAAAGAATAATTGTTTAGAGTTTGTTTCGGTCTGCAGACTCCCCCGGAGCTCGAAACTCCGATATTTCCTGGCGAAACTGAAAACGGAGAGAAAGTCGAAGTCGTGGATCCTGGACTGGAAGATCTGCAAACAAATGTTTTCTGAAATTTGAATTTAACGTTTCTTGTTTTCTTAAAAAAAAACGCTCTCAAGAACCTTTTGATAACTCTCTTGCTCCTCCCAAAGCTTCAAACGAGATGCAGTTTTTCCTCTTTTTGCTTCTTTGATCATTATCTATTCGATTTGTTTTCCCAAATGTTTCTTGTAGTATGTGCCTATTTGTGTGATTTTCGAAGGATATATTTTTCTACTTTTCAATAAAATCAATCAAATTTTGTCTATGTTCTTTTTCTTTTATATAATGCAATGAATTTGCTATCAAGGGCATCAAGCAAACATCCGAAGCTTTCCATAATTTGGAGATTTGCTAAAAAGACATCTAAAAGGAGTTTTGAAGACTATGGAAAATGGTGGAAGGCGATTGTTCAGGTAAATAGCCATGAAGAAAGCACATGTCAAACATAACGAAGCATGAAAGAGTAAAGCAAAATTGATTTCAACAATGTGGCAATGTTTTTTTTATAAAAAAAATTGTTGTCTTGGAGCGTATAACTAAGGTGGATTTGTAAATGGAAACACTTCAAGTCTTACTTAGATCAATTTTTTATTTTTTACTTAGATCAAATAATTGTATATTGGTTATACAAATATAAATGTTAACTTATATCTGTATATCTGCATTAATTAATATTAGATGTAATGTAAATTTGGTCGTTAACCAAGCGGTGGTAGCCTAATGTATACTATATATTTTTATATGCAAAGTGAAAATTTCGTTCGAGACATCTCATTCACTCTCACACTTGAAAAGTCTATGCTACTCTTAATGAAATCAATTATTTATATTTTTTTGCCATGAGTTACAAATTACGTTTTTGTCTTTCTAAAACTCGAGTAAACCTTTACAATTATAATAGATTTGTGTTATAAACTATATATATATATATGAATATAAGTGATATGTATATATTTATAAAAGGTGAGTGGAGAGAGAGTGAAAATAGACAAGGCGAGAGAGAGAAGCAGATCAAATTGAGAGTGGAGAGATAAATAATAAGTTTCTCTTATTACTCGTTTCGTTGTGTGTTCTTCCTTTCGTTAATCACATATTTAGAGAGATAAATAATAAGTTTCTCTTATTACTCGTTTCGTTGTGTGTTCTTCCTTTCGTTAATCACATATTTATACAGAGAAGAAAATATTAAAATATTACAACTTTGTCAACAAACGAGTGGGGCGGTGGTGGAAAATTACCCACCTTTTTAACACTCCTTCTTAATTATCCACCATTGTTAATGTATTACGTAATGCTTCGTTAAAAATCTAATCATGGAAAAATTCAATGAGATAAAAACCATGATAAGGAAAAAAGAGTGCAGTCTCCCCCTCGAAATGATGGATATGATCTCCTCTTTATAGATCACGTAAATGACGCATTCCGATACTGTGAATGTGTTTCTTGAATGTTGTGGTAGGAAGCGCCTTGGTAAATAAATCTGCTGCGTTGTCACTTGAGCGAATATATCGAATATCCACTCTTGTTTTTTCTCGAGCTCTTGAGTGTAAGAGAAAAATCTTGGAGGGATGTGTTTTGTTCTGTCGCTCTTGATATAACCTTCTTTCGTTTGGGCAACGCATGCTGCGTTATCTTCATACAAGATTGTTGGTTCTTTCCTGGTGATTATTCCGGTGGCTTCTTGAATGTGTTGAGTCATGGATCTGAGCCATACACATTCTCTACATGCCTCATGAAGTGCAATAATTTCTGCATGATTTGAAGAAGTTGCAACCAAAGTTTGTTTTTGGGATCGCCATGAGATTGCAGTTCCTCCAATGGTGAAAACATATCCAGTTTGCGACCGAGATTTATGCGGATCTGATAAATATCATGCATCTGCAAAACCAACTAAGCCAAATTTAGAATTTTGAGGATAAAATAATCCCAAATCAATCGTTCCTTGAAGGTAACGAAAAATGTGTTTTATCCCATTCCAATGTCTGCGCGTAGGAGACGAACTATATCTTGCAAGTAGATTTGTAGCAAATGCTATATCCGGTCGGGTACAATTTGCAAGATACATAAGTCCACCAATAGCGCTCATATAAGGTACTTCAGGACCTAACTCTTCCTCGTTATCTTCACAAGGTCGGAATGGATCTTTTTCAGTATTTAGAGATCGATTAACCATTGGAGTACTCAAAAGATTCGCTTTATCCATATAAAAACGTTGTAAGATCCTTTTGGTATAATTTGATTGATGCACGAACACTCCATCTCGGAAGTGCTCTATCTGGAGTCCAAGACAAAATTTTGTCTGTCCCAGATCTTTCATTTCAAACTCTTCTTTCATATGAGTTCTTACATCATCAATTTCCTTTTGATTTCCAATGATGTTTAGGTCATCAACATATACAGCAATGATTACAAATCCTGATGAGGATTTCTTAATAAAGACGCAAGGGCAAATTGCATTATTCACGTACCCTTTCTTTAGCAAATATTCGCTTAAACGATTATACCACATGCGTCCGGATTGTTTTAATCCGTAAAGTGATCGCTGTAATTTGATCGCACATATCTCTCTTGATTTTGTGTTTAATGCTACAGGCATTTTTAATCCTTCTGGGATCTTCATATATATATCATTATCAAGTGATCCATATAGATAT
>PKMM01020604.1:90872-104296 GCA_002933915.1 Eutrema heterophyllum
ATGAAAAATATTGCAAAAATAGAATACAAATATTTCAATTTATATGGATTGATTATTAAAATAATAGAATATATTTTACATCTTAATAAGTAAATAAACTAAATACAATCTTAAATGCATGTTGAAAGAAAAAAAAAACAAATTTCCATATTTTCTTCAATAAATTTGAAAAATAATTATATCATTTCCTATTTCAATTATTTTTTCTTATTTGTAATAACATTTCATGTAATAACTTACAAAATAAAGTTCATTTTCTTAAATGACTCTTTAAATAATTGTTGTAGTTGAAAATACAACGGTCAAAATTTGTAAATAATGAAAATAGAGGGATCTTTGGCTTATCTTTTAAAAAAAAAACTGAGGGACTATCGAGCAATAAACATAGAGTTTGTTGCTCGATGAGAACATACATGATTTGAGAGCGTTTTTGACAAGGTTTTTGGGAATTAAACTGGATTAATATTTCGATTCTCAGGAGAGATTTACAAGACAAAGAACAAAAAAAAGAACAAGTGTTTGAGTCTAGAGCTAAATTGTAGTTGAGAGTGGTGTAGAGAGTTCGAATATGGTCCTTGGCTCCTTACCCTTGTCCTTGTTGATACTCCGAGATCGTGTTTAACATTCTCGTTTCCTCCACCTGATTCGCCATGAATGGTCTTTAAGTCCGAGGCTCCGGCCGTTACGTTTAGACGACTTAACTCACCGGTTTGAACGAGTTTTTGGTCTCGGCGGGGTTGACTAATGATTATGTATTTAATCCCCTTTGACCGTAGATGTTCATTCTGATGGGCATTTCAGCTCGGCCCGTCACCTTGTTACTTATTTGACCTTACTTGACTTCTTTGACTTTACTGAACTTTTTTACCATGTGTACTTGGCCCGATTTACTGGACCGGGATTTTAACCCCCACAATAATAATATAGAGATAACTACTCATATATCAAAAGGGTTTTCTTGATAAATTGGGCTCTAATTCGATGCACGGTAGACTTCACATATTCTGTTTTACTTGCGAAAGAAGAATCAGTTTCTGTTTTACTTGCGAAAGAAGGTAAAGAATATTTTTAAGGATTTGTTTCGATCTGCAAACTCCTCCGGAGCTCGAAACTCCGATATTTCCTGGCGAAGCTGAAAACGGAGAGAAGTCAGAAGTCGTGGATCCTGGACTGGAAGATCTTCAAACAAATGTTTTCTGAAATTTGAATTAACGTTTCTTGTTTTCTTAAAAAGGCTCTCATGAAACTCTCTTGCTCTCCCAAAGCTTCAAACGAGATACAGTTCTTCCTCTTTTTGCTTCTTTGATCATTATCTATTCGATTTGTTTTCCCTAATGTTTCTTATGTGCCTATTTGTGTGATTTTCTAAGAATATTTATTTCTACGTGAAATAAGTGACATCCTTTGTAATTATGTCTAGCTAAAATCAATCAAATTTTGTCTTTGTTCGTTCTTTTATATAATGCAATGAATTTGCTAGCAAGGGCATCAAGCAAACATCCGAAGCTTTCCATAATTTGGAGATTTGCTAAAAAAACATCTAAAAGGAGTTTTGAAGACTATGGAAAATGGTGGAAGGCGATTGTTCAGGTAAATAGCCATGACGAAAGCACATGTCAAACATAGAGAAGCATGAGAGAGTAAAGCAAAATTGATTTCAACAATGTGGCAATGTTTTTTTAATTAAAAATATTGTTGTGTTAGGGGCGTATAACTAGGGTGGATTTGTAAATGGAAACACTTCAATCTTAATTATATTAAATAGTTGTTGATTGGTTAAAAGATATAAATGTTCACTGTATATCTGCATAGATATTAGATGTAATGTAAATATTGGCGTTAACCAAGTGATGATAGACTAGTACTACAAATGTTGGAGGAATGGTAGTAAACTCGTTTTTTTGGGGGTTAAAAACGTAAAAATCATTAAAAATGAAATGTTTAATCTATCTAATTGATCCCATGCAAAAAAGAATGAAAAATATGAAAGCAAAAATAACTCTTAACTCAGTGCATTGGTAGAACTATAAGTTATGAAAATCACGGTGTCAAGATGCGGTGATCTGCTGAGATAAAGCAAAAGACAGAGAACCCACTTGAAAGTCTGGGTAGTTGCTAACTCCACAAATCGGAAGTTTTTTCACTGGCAGCCCAAAAAAAACTTGACACTCTAAGAAGCTATCAAAGCCCTTGATCAAAGATCGTCCTCATTGTCATTTAAAACTAAGATAAACTAAATTCCGCTTCACTTCAATAACACAATGTTTTTATTTTCACTGTTAATGAATTTGTAGACCGACTTATACTTTAATTTGGGTGTTTCTTTACCATGTGTGAAATAAATCCCATATTCTCTAGTTTCTCACAAGTTTTTTTTTTTTTTAATTGAATGTAAAATTTATTCAAAACAAAAAAATAAACTATTTTACAACGAGTGCATCAAGAAATCGATATTTTTTACAATGATTTTATTACAAAAATCGAACCGGTAGAACCATCATGATCCTTCACTTCTTGCTCCAAACCAGAGCTCGATTGCTCCGTCGTATTTGGTATCTCCCATGGACCTAATCGATAACAAACGATTACAGACATGCTTATCAATGAGCTTGATAAGGCTTACCGAGGATAGGGGCTGCTCTCCATGGCGTCGAGAGTTCCTCTCTCTCAAAATGCTGTGTAGAGTCACTTGAAAAACATACCTAACCAAGAAAAGAGGGATTATGTTCTTGTTCCTGACTGAGATAATGGGGATGAGATGATCCCATTCGGTAGAGTATTGAGTTTTGAGTAGTCCCTTACTTGGAGCCTTCCAAACTTCCTCTGAATATCGACAAGCAAAATATAAATGACTTATGGTCTCCACCGGTTCTTGGCAGATAATACAAACAGTGCTTTCTTCCATGTTCCATGTTTGCATATGATCTCCAGTAGAGAGGCGATTGTGAATCGCTAACCACGTGAGGAAAGAGTATTTTGGTGTTGAATGGGTAAACCAAACACCCTTATGCCAAGGTATCTCAGGCTTTGCTTCCCTAATAAGAAGCCACGTTTTCTTTGTGTTGAAAGACGGCTTGAAAGTATCGTCTTTACTCTTCCAAAGAGGGGTGTCCTCCGCTTTCCAATCTCGTTGTGTGCGGAGATTATCTAATATGTATCGATAGCGTTCAGTTGATCAGAATGGTGACGTCTGCTCCTTCTATTCACCAGAGCTTGCGGGACCGAAGCATGGGTAGGGATCCCCATATCTATGAACCCTCTCATTCCCGTTACATCAAACAATTGACCCATATGTGACAATACATCATACCAGAAAGAGGTCGTTTGCCCACTCCGAATATCCACTTTATAGAAATGATTCGCTTTATCCCTAAGTTTCACCAATTTCCTCCACATCCAAGACCCCAAACTCGTGTTCTCCCTGATCGATCAGAATGAACCTTGTCTAATAAGGTATGTATTTACCCATTTTACCCACAAAGAGGGGTGAGAAGAAGCGATTATCCATACCAACTTAAGGCAACAAACCATATTCACCTCTTTTAGCGGTCTTAAACCGAGACCTCCCTCTTGTCTCGGCCTATAAACTTTTTGCCATGAGATTTTCGCTTTCCTGGTGTTAAGGCTCATGCCAGACCAGAGAAAAGCCGAGCACATGTTCTCAATTTCGCGGAGATAAGCTGCTGGAAGTCTAAATGCTGCTAACCAAAAGTTTGCAAGGCTTAGTAGAACCGACTGAATGAGTTGAAGTTTACCGGCGAAAGATAGAGATTGAGTTGTCCAGGAACTGATTCTCCCTCGAATCTTCTTTATTAATTGCTGATAATCGCTTGATCTCATACATTTCGTCAATAGCGGTAAACCAAGATACCTTACCGGTAATTTCCTGAATCAAATGGAAATCGAGCCTCCATATCCAGTCAACTCGATCTGAGATTCCGGCTAAATATATTTTTGATTTCTCCAAACTGATCTTCAGCCCCGATATCTTTGCAAACTCATCAAAAACTTTTATGATCCCTTCTACTTACCGTAACTTGCCATATGTAAGCACCATGATATCATCTTCAAAACTCAAATGAGTAAGACCAATATTTTTACACTATGGATGATAGCCAATTTCCCGTGCGCTTGCCACCTTATCCAACAACTTCGACAAGACATTCATACTTATAACAAATAAGTACGGAGCAAGGGAACAGCCATGTCGGAGGCCTCTTTCACTTCTGAAAAATCATGCTAACTCTCCATTCACTTGCACCGAGAAGGAGGTTGTGGTGACGCATAAATGTATCCAATGAATGAATCTAGGAGGCAGATTCATTGCCGTGAAAGTATTCATCAAGAAAGTCCATTGTACCGAGTCAAAAACCTATGAAATATCTATCTTGATAGCGCATCTCGACGATATCAAATCCTTATGATAGTCCTTCACTAACTCTGTTGCCAGCAATAAGTTCTCAATCAAAAGCATGTCTTTAATGAATGCGGATTGGTTCGTTGCTATTAACTCTGGCAGAATTCATTTCAATCGATTCGCTATTATCTTAGATATGACCTTATACAACACGTTGCAACATGTAATCTTTCATCTCCTTAGTCATCTTCTTTGGGATAAGAGCTACTCACAAAGAAAGATTGTACAACAATTACAAACTCTTTGCCCACTACCGACCAAGTGAGTACTCGGTAGTATACCCATCCGGTCCAAGTGAGTACTTTTCGTTTGGCATTGAAAATAGAACACCTTTAATTTCCTCCTCTGACACGTCTCAGGTGAGGATATCATGTTGAATGTCCGCACAGCGTGGCAATATCTCTGCTAGAGATTCCGAACTAACTCTCTCAAAATCATCCGGTTTATGTTGCAAGAATTCTCTGAAAAAAACCCTCAGCTTCACTTTTAATCTCATCGCTATTGGATACTACATTTCTATCCCGACATTGAATCCCCCTTATAGAATTCTGCGATTTTCTAGCCATTACTAAACTGCTTATTGTTCATGTCTCCTACCTCTAGCCAGTGTAACTTTGATCTTTGCTTCAGAAATTTCTCCTTGAAACCTGAGATATGATCCCACTTTTGAAATGTTGCATTCTCTTCTTCCATTGCTTGTGTTGTGGGATTCAAAATATTTGCCTCCTGCTTCACACACAAATCGTCATAAACTTCTCTTGTTCTCCTTGTCAAATTTCCAATCTTTTCCTTCGCAAGTTCACGGATCAGAGGCTTCAAACCATTAAGTTTTTTTTAGAACCAAAACAGAGAAGAAGTGGAAAGAAAATAATTGGCTCGGTCTTATTCCAATAATTATCCACCATCGGCAGAAAACCTTCTAGATCTGCAATCACGTAAACAAATTTAAAAGGTTTCCGAGTTATTATCGTTGGCTCTGCGACCAACTGAAGCCTGCACCTGAGATGATCCAAACATCCACCGCCTCAAATACATTATATGATTGAGGAAATGTTTGAATCCAATGCTCATTCATAAGAACTCTATCCAGTTTCTTCGAGACAACTCCTTGCTTCCTCTTATTACACCATGTAAATAAAAGACCATGAGACGGTAGATCCATAAGTGAACAATATCTTACTAGATCCTGAAAATCTCTCATTCCCGAGGTAATATTCGGTGAATTTTCAAAACTCGAGTGCTCTTCTCCTTCGAGTATCTCATTAAAATCACCAAGGATTAGCCACGACTTATTGCGAATAATTGGAGAATCATAATAATCTCGAATATTGCCTCCTTTGTTTTCTCTGCTATGTTATGACTGCCTCCTTTGTTTTTTCCACTTCTATCCCCACCTCTTCTCCAATTGCTTCCTTAGATGTACTGGCCACAACTTCTTCCTCTACTACAATCAACTAAACATTTTATTGAGTTTCCTGCACTCGAGTATCTTGAGTTTCAGTGACAGCATCGTCTATGTCCTTCACCAAGCAAGTTTTCACCGGAAAGATAAACAGGAAGCGGAACACAAACAACTTTGTTTTTTCTAAACAACCGCTTGTTTCTCCGATATGGATGGTGAATCGGTAGAAATCAGCGGTGACAATCAAACCAACTTGTTTTCCGACCATGTTTCAATTGAAACATCTGTCCGATTGAGACAATATAGACAAGACAATCGCCTATGCGTAGTCCAACCTGATAACATCCCGTAAGCAGGGAAGTCGCTTATTGTCCACATAAGCACCGCACACATTGTAAAAAAAAAATTCCCTGCAAAGTCATATGTCTGAACCTTGGTATACCACAACTGCTCCAATTCCTCTATCAGAGGCTGCAAAAACACATCAAAGGAACGCTTTGGATGCTTCAGACCAGGTACTAAAATACTCAAGAATAAAAATTCCCTTTGCATGCACATATCTGGAGGAAGGTTGTAAGGCGTTTGGATTACTAGCCATAAAGAATATTGTCTACCAGACATACCAAATGAACTAAATCTATATGTGCAAAGACCAAGATACACATTTCGTTTCTCTCTAGCAAAGTCTGTGTGTACCGTCTTAAAGTGTTTCCACGCTTTTGCATTTGAAGGATGAGTAACCTCCCCATCTGTATGCAAATGATATGCATGCCATCTCATCGATGCAGATGTCCTCTCAGACTGATACATTCTTTTTAACATATCCGTTATAGGAAGGTACCACATCAGCTGGAACAGTACCTTACTCCGACCAGTACCTTGCGGCTTATATCTTGGCTTATGGCAAAATCGACATTCCAGCAACTTATCATCATCTTTCCAAAAAAACATGCAATTGTCAACACAAACATCTATCATCTCAGAAGGCAACCCAAAACTATAAATCAGCTTCTTTATCTCATAGTAAGTTTCAGCAGCTAAATTGTCTTCTGGCAAATACTCTTTAATCAAATCAGCCCAATCATCCATGGAAACCTCAGCTAAGTTATGATCAGTTTTAATAGTCATCATCCTAGCCGCCAATGACAATTTAGAGTGCCCTTCTCTACATCCATCGTAGAGTGGCTGATTTGCAGCATCTAGCATATCATAAAATCTTTTTGCATCTAGATTGGGTTCCTCATCATGATGATCATGTGCAAATGTACTTACGGTTTCATGAAATGCATCCGTAACCATGTCATGAATCCTATCATGATCTTGATCATGCTGCTCTGCATGATAATCAAATTGATTAAAATTATTTGACTCATCAAAATTCGATGCTTGATAATTGCTACTACTACTAGCTGCATTTCCCCCATGACCCTCTCCATGATAATATCATATATAGTAATGCGGCATAAACCCTCTATTTAATATATGTGACCACACCTTCGATGTAATGATAAATTTCTTATTCTTGCATTTTGGACAAGGATAGTACATCTTACCACTGGTAATCGTATTTTGTATACTTTCCGCCTGATGCATGAATCCCTCCACCTCATCACTGAACGCCTTTGTTAGCGATCCCTCCGAATAAAGACGATTATACATCCATCTTCTAATTTCGTATATTGACATTTTTTGTTGGTCAGAGAGAAGTAAATGTTTTTGAATATGAAATTTTTATTATGAGGTTGGCCACTATATATAGATTTTTATTTTCGTTACCATCGAATTAACAACGAATTTGGCATCAATTTTATAACGATTTTACAACATGTTACCTAACCGTGCACCTGTGAATTTAAATGTATTCACCTAACTCATACATCGTTGGGAAATCATTGTAAAGTTCAACGAATATAAATCATTGGTAATTTGTCGGTAATTGACGATGACATTACAACGTTTTATAGAAAAACCACGCTAAATCGTCGGTAGTTTACGACGATTGTAAAAATCGTCGGTAGTTGGAGCGAATTTGACAGCAAGTTTGCAACGAATTGACGACGATTTTTAAAATCGTCGTAAGATCGCCGTAAAGACGATGTTGATTTACGACGAAATAAAATCGTCGCAAAAAATCGATGCTAAAACTGTTTTTTCTTGTAGTGAATGTCCCCATTTTGAACATTTTGTGCATCTCGGTGGGAGCCACGGATATTTATACTCCACCACAGCATCGACCCCTTTTTCATATCTAAATCGAAAGGATTTCAAAAGCTCTTTTGACAAATATAATCTTCTTCTACAAACACCTTGGCTTCCTCAAAACTTTTACATAGCTCCATATCCGTATGTAGGCGCTTCGGATCACCCACTGCACTAGTCAAAAAACTCATACCCGACCATGAGAACATCTTATGCGGAACGTTCTTTAGAGTGACCCACATCGGGATTGATTTAATCTCCGGCTACGTTTCTTCTATCACTGATGACCATTTTGATACAATCATAGGAACATATGCGATATTCCACATCCCACGTCGCAAAACCCTTGATCGAATCAAGCTATCTCTGATTCGAAACTTGATTGTTTGATCATTAACCACAAAAGCGTCAATCTTTGCTGACTTGTCTTCGATAGTCCATATTTTATTGACGATTACATGAACCTTCACTATATGAGGAGCTGTTGAAAGGAACTTCCCAATCACAAAATCTTCCCAAAGAGGAACTGAATCTTCGACGATATCGTCTGGAATCTCTACAGTTGGAGATCCATCGGTCATCGTAACGTTGATATCATGCCTTGAAAGTGTTGGTTTATTTTGAACTATCGAGGACCAAGATGGCTGGTTTTTTTTCAATATCCTGAGAAGCAACTTGAACCAATGGCACTTCCGATGTTTCCACCGGTTGCGCCATGCTGGAAGACGGCGGAAGAGCTACCGGAAAGCTGGTGAGAGCCGAACGAAAAACCCTACAAAATAACCTTCAGAATCGCCCTTGCCACGTCAGCAGATAATAACCTCGATGATGCTTAGACCATGAACAACGCACATATTTGGTAGGTCCTTAGGCGTGAAAACAGAGGAAAAGTGGGTTTTATTAACCGAGAAAATGATTAAATGGTAAGAGTTGTCCCTTAGGTAAGGTTTTTTACGGACCGAGTCCAAGCCACGTGGATGTCTGTCATTGGTTGTTTTTTTTCTTTCTGTTGAATTGAAACACTCTGGCTCATGGAGAGAGTTTCCCCCGAGAATGATTTTTCCTCTGAATATTATTATAATATTGTTAAAGACTCAAATGCAAGGTTCACCATTGGAAAAATGTTTATGCATAAAATCTTTAACTACAAAAAAATTACTAAACTAATAATATAATATTGCTAAGGACTCAATGGTGAGTTCCACCATTAATCATGCTCTTATTCCACAAGTTTTTTTTACCAAGACGACTTATGAGACCGCCACTTTTATATGCCATGAACTTTGATATCTGTCTTGAATTCACCGTTCATGGGCTTTACTTCCCCCACCTCGTGCTAATGGCTGACCTCAGGTAATTCTTTCTTACACTTCTTCAATCGGGCGGATCTTGGTGATGAGATCGAACACCAACGGTTACTCAAGGTTCGAGGTTAATTAGTTGAATCTTTGTGCCATTGGAGGGACTCTTGTAATCAGGTTTTTAAATATATCTTTTACTGCTATCCAATTTTAGTTAAATATATGTTTTAGGGTTTTAAGTCTTAAAATTTTATTATAAATGTGTTGTTTAGAATTATGATTTTATCCAATTTATTATATTTATTAAAACATTAAGAATCAGAGAAGACTTTTCACAATCTGCTTTATCTTTTACAATTCTTTCTATCCGATCAGCAAAAACAAGATTTTCATGCTAAGATTTATCAACATTTCGAGTTTTTATCCAACTTCCCCGTCATCAGAAAGCGAAAACGATTCGGGGATATGCATAGAAGGCTTAGGGGGAACTTCAAGAGCATCTAAACTTCCTTCCATCATTTCGACGACTCTGTTCATCGGTGGACGATCTGATGGGCATGGTTGAATACACCAGAGACCTACCACAGTTATCTTCTTTGCGATCTCTTTTTCCTCTTCTGTTATTTCATCACCAAATATCCATGTTTGTTCTCCATTTTCAAGATCCTTATAGATCCAATCCGGAAAGTAAGCCGAACTAGCGTTCGAAGCAGTGGTTTCTACTATTTCTTTGTTCCTTGCTCCAACCATCTCGAGGAGCAACATTCCATAGCTATACACATCTGATTTATGGGAGACTCTACCGTACATTCTTGGAATAGCTCAGGTGCAATGTAACCTATATATAGTTCCTCTTGTGTCTATCAATGACACAATGCTTTCTCTTTTTTCACAGAGCTTAACAAGGCCAAAGTCTGAGACTTTAGGACAAAGATTTTCATCTAACAGAATATTCTGAGGTTTAATGTCGAAATGCACAATTCTTGTTTTGCAGCCATAATGCAAGTATTCCAATCCCCGAGCAATGCCTAATGTGATTCCATATAGTGTTGTAACATCCTGAGTCAATGACTTATTTCTAGAGATGAACTGATCGAGAGACCCATTCTCCAAAAACTCATACACAATCGCCCTTTTAGACCCTTCATAGCAGAAGCCAAGCAGAGATACAATGTTTACATGAAAGGTCTGGCTCATGCTGGAAACTTCGTTGATGAAATCTTCCTCATTTCCAGTTGAAACCTTCAAAACCTTTACTGCAACCTTACGACCATTACAAAGGTTTCCTCCATAGACAGTTCCAAATCCTCCTTTCCCAACTGTGTGTGAAAATGACTTTGTAATTTTCTTCAATTCTGCATAAGTGTAATGTTTCAGCAGTACCTTGAACATGACGACACTATTCTTCTTCCTCTTTATCTTACGTATCGACAACATGATGACAACAATGAAAGTTGCCAACCCAATTGCGGAACCAGCGACTATGAGAATTATCACCAGAACATGTGACTTACCTTTTATTGGTGCTAAGTCCATTGGTACACGGTTTGGTGTTGAGTCCGTTGATACTAAAGGATTTGGGTTAGGTCCGGCGAGACTACCGTCAGGATTATTCAGCTTGAGAACCTCTACACCATTCAGAATAGCGTCGTAATACTTTGGCTTAATTATGTCCTTGTGAGGATGCAAGTCAAGTCGAAGATTATCAGGTCTCCGGCTAGTTCAATCTCCGTCGACATATATATTGAAATTTAGATACGTTGGATTTCCAAGGAAGATGGAGAAGACGCGTTGGCCTGCTTTGGTTACTGACCACCGCTCAACTGAATCATGTCCATCTCAAGCCTAGCCATCTGATTTCCAAGGAAGATGGAGAAGACGCGTTGGCCTGCTTTGGTTACTTCCGGTAAAGTCTCACAAAAATGAAGCCTCACGAGCTAGTTAAACCCGGTGTCGACTGTGAAGAGCCACGTCAGGTTGAAATTTGACTTTAGGGTTTTCTTTGTTCCCCATTGAGCGAGACGTGGCGTACACATCTTCCGGCGCAACGTACGCCAGAGTTTTCTCCGTGTAGTTGACCTTTACATCCAAAACGTTCACAGTGGCTCCCCGATTTTCACCGAGTATGAAATTATCATCGGAAAGCCACCGCCGGAACAGTCCTGAATCACCGACGTCACCAACTATTTGTCCGCCTACGTTTAACCGGTAAACGGTCTCGAAAGCCGTTGTGTCTTCTATCTTGAAGTCAAATTCGCGACCGACGTTTGTTATAACGTCGTCAAATCCTCCCTTTGAGTAAACCCGGTCAGGCATGGAGACAATTTCGACGCCGTTAACAAAAGCTAACGAATTTGGAGACGGCGCGAAGGTGAGATTCAGAATCTGATCAACCGGAACGATAAACTCTTTGATTAGATATTTTGATTCCGGTTTGGAAGCCTTTAGCGTTAAATCGGGGCTGAAGTGTAAACTTATTGACGGTGACGGAGAAGAAGGAATTAGCAGCGTCAAGATCCGAACCATAACGGGTAGGGTAGAAGTACAACCGAAGGAACTCCCATCCCGGAGAAACATGAAAACTGTAAGTGAAATTGGATCGGAATATCCGAGCAGTCATGTAAGGCACCTGAGGATGTTTTTTCACACACAGTTTTTTCGGTTTAGATAAATTCTACGTTCAGTTCAAAAAAAAAAAAAAAAACTATTAACATATAACATGTTACATGTACCAACAAACATATGATATGTTGTAAACATTATAACCATTAATTTTGTCACCATCCCGTCTAATCCATGACGAAATTTATTAATTTTGGTTTAACATCAATTAAATCAAAATTAAATCCCGTCTTTTCGGGTGTGAACCATACTCGGTCTTGGTTCATGATGGAATCATGAAGGTATGTAGGTTATCTTATTTTGATTTAATTGATTCGAAAACCTGAGAGCATCTCAGCAAAGATGTGATAGTGATTTTCCACTTTTGTTTCTTATTGGTGGATCGACAAAGAACTTCACAAAAACTTCTATGTGAATCATGAAGACGTGGCGGTGATATGTGATTTGAAAAAAGAAAAAAGAAAAAGTTTTGATCTTCAAACGAAGATGAAGCCTATTTGTGGCTTGTTTTGTTGATTTGGTCAATGATGCCAAGTTGATTTGATATTGGCTAGCAAATTTGTTAGTTTCTTGGAGACCAAGGCATTAGATTATGAACATGAACTTTTGATGGGTTCGTTCATGTTTGGTGGTGATGATGATGCTTTTCTCGAGTATGACATCTCCTTTTGATTTGATTTCTCGCCTTCACGAGTTGTTTTTTTCGATCTCGGAATCGCGAGTTACTACTAAATCTCACGAACGCGAGCTACTTCCGAACCTCGCAATCGCGGGTTTTGTTTTTTATTTATTTTTTATCCAAATCCAATTGGTTTCTTTATTAGGAGAAAAAAAAAAAAAAAAAAACTCTCTCTCCGACTAGGATAAAAANAGGAGAAAAAAAAAAAAAAAAAACTCTCTCTCCGACTAGGATAAAAACCAACAAACCCAATTGGTTTCCCCACTATAGCAAGGTTTCGTGGCATTTGTGTGAAGTGCGTTGGGGTTATAGTGAGTTTCAGTTTGTGTTTCACAACCTGATAATAAAGTTTTGGTATTAGAGAAGTGCTAAAATCCTCCAAACAACGATTCATCTTTCTCCTAAGGGTGTTTATTTGTAAGTATTGTTGTACACTTGTATGATATTGGCTTCTTTTATGTGTCATAGCGGTAGCTATCTTTGTTTAAGGTGTTGGTTTTTAGGAGTACGACAAAAGATTTTCTTTGTTTGGGCTTTGTCCTTGGAGACTGTCATGTTTGTCTACCGAAATCGACTTCCGTGTAATATTTCCGGTTTAACAATAATAAAATATCAGAGAAAAAATATCAAAACTTTTTTTTCTTTTACGTTCTAAGCATTTTTCCAAGCTAAAAAACAGAGGCATTTAATGTAACAAAGGTTTTTTTTGGTGAACAAAACTTTTACATTCATTCAAAAAAAAATATATCAGAGAAATAAGAAACTAAAATGAATATATAAAGAATAGAGAAAATGACAAAAAAA
>PKMM01020604.1:104552-131388 GCA_002933915.1 Eutrema heterophyllum
AAATATTATCTAAAAATGTAATTTTATCATTATTTTAAATATTTTAATATTTTTTATTATTTTTTACAGACCCGGATCCGTAACGGATATCCCAAAATTTCTCATATACCGATCCGTCTCCCCCTCCCTTACAGTAATCAACACAAACCCGGTTCCATCGCGGGTGGGCCGAACCGGTGGGATAAGACAAATTTTGATACCCCTAAAAGAGCATAAGTAGTCAAAGCCACTGTGGCTTTCTTTTTCACCTTTTGTATTCTTCATTTTGCCCGATTTTGTCTTCGGTCCAAATTTTCCTTCATTTTTTTTTTGGATTCTTCTTTCCCTTTTGTCTAGTCTTTAATCTTCCCCATAAAAGTTCCAGACTTTCTTTTCTCTTCTTACTCCAAGATTTTGTTTTTCCCAGTTTTCTCCGTTTTGTTTTATTTGCCTCTAGAAACTAATTGCTTCTTCTCTGCGCTTACTCGTACTTCGAAAATCCTTCCCGCTTTCTTCTTCTTCAGGGGGAAAGTTTCAGTCTTTCCGAATCTACCATGAAACTCCATCCATTCTAACGGAGACTATTCTTTTTCCAGTTAAAGGTTTATCGCTCTCTGTTTTCTGCTTTCCTGGAAAACTAAAGTTTTTTCTTTCAATGGCGTCAAGAGAAGTATCCGCAATGATCAAACAAGGGTTTATCTCTAATCCTTCTCTCTCTTCTTCAAGAACCACGGCTCTGTCCAAAACCTCATCCCCCAAACCTCCTCCGAACGATTCCACTCGCCCGAGTCACTCAAACGCGACCCTTCTCGATATGATCTCAGATGAGCAAAACCGCGAGACCAGGAGAGTCCAAGACGAGCCTCGGAGGAAATATCACGCGCGCGTTGCCAAGATCTTGACGGACTTCAAGAACAGCGTCGAACCTGGCGACGTGAAGCTGAGTTTGGTGGGGAGAAACGGGTACACAGTGACCATGGATGTGCACAAGAAGGTATTATCAGAGAAGAGCAGGTTTTTCATGGAGAAGATGAAGTCTCAGTCTCAGTCTCACATGGTGGAGATTAGTGAGTGTGATGATGTTGAGGGCTATGTAGAGACTGTGGTGTTGATGCATTGTGAGGAGGATCTCAAGAACAAATTACTTGGCGAAAATGTCACCAAAGTCTTGGCTTTGCTTAAGGTACATTGCAACCGATCAACTTCCTCCTCTTATATAGTGAATTTGATTCTGGTGGATAGAGTTAAGGCCAGAATGGTCAGGATAGAGTAGAACCGTTTCTCGTGATACATGATAATCGATGTCTCTTTGAATCACTTGAGTGTTCTTGATCTGTTTAACGGAAGAAAAGTGGAACTTTTTGGACTAATTACTCACAGAAACACTGTTTCTGCTGCATCTTTTGTGTGTGTCTGTTATTAGTAGTTATTATGTTCTTCGGTAAGAAATTCTCATTCGATATATCATTCACATTGCGTCAAGCGATCTGCTCTGATTGTTCTTGACATTTTCCGTATGTATGGCTGGCCAAATCTGAGAGCTTGTAATGTCTACATTGGTTTCTCGAGTTCTTTTGCTTTTTGTGATGTATTCAATGTTTTCTTCTTTGACAGGTTGCTTCAGCTATAACGTTTGAAGAGGGAATAAAGTCATGCTTGGAATACTTAGAGGCGGTTCCTTGGTCAGAAGACGAGGAACAAACTGTTGTGTCGTGTATTGAAAAACTTGATCTTCCTGGTTCAACTGTCATTTCGGTTCTGCAGAGAGTATCATCTTCTGAGCCCTACAGTTCCACAAGTATAACCAACGACATCTTCTTGAAACTCCTTACTGGTGTTCTCCAAGCCAAAGACGATAAAGCACGCCGGGAAATGAAATCTGTCCTCTTTAGGTTGATTAGAGAAGAAGCTGATCATGATGTGTCTAAAGATGCCCTTTATAGTCTGTGTCACCGATGTCTCCTCTCTCTTATCCTTTGCTTATCCGAAGTCACCTCCAATATGAATGATCCCGGTGATTTGATTGGGGAAATCGCTAGAGAAGCTGGTAACTTGCTTTGGATAGTAGATATACTAATCGCAAAGAAGATCTGCGACGAGTTTGTGCAGCTATGGGCAGAGCAGAAGGAACTAGCGAATCTCCATTCCAAGATTCCTGCGATGTACAGGCATGAAATAAGCAAGATCACTGCACAAATCTGTGTTGGAATTGGTAAAGGAAAGATCTTGGTGAAGAGGGAGAGTCGGTTTTCGGTTCTGAAGACATGGTTAGAGGCGCTGTACGATGATTTTGGGTGGATGAGAAGGGCATCGTCGAGATCAATGGACTGGAAAGTGGTGGAGGATGGACTCAGCCAGATGATACTGACATTGTCGTTGAGACAGCAACAGGTGATTCTGATGAAGTGGTTCGATCGGTTTATGAGCAAAGGAGATGAATGTCCAAACATTGAAAGAGCATTTGAGGTTTGGTGGAGAAGAGCTTTCATAAGACATGTCATGGTTGAGCCACCTGATGCGTCTCAGGTTCAGATTACACTTTATTGAGAACCCCACAATGGCTTTACATTTGTACACTTATACAAGTACTCTTTCTAAGGTTTGTGAATTAGTCAAAGTCGCATTACACATTACCAATACATATTTTTACTGAAACAGAGACTTGGATCTCTTTTATGACAATTACTCATACTTGATTCTGCCGCAACTCTATACTTAAATAATGAAATAGAAACCAACACGATTCAAATATCAATTAGAAGACTTTACCAGTTTCTACAAAATATCATATACGGAAAGGGAAGAAAACAAAATCGTTCCAAACAATTGAAAGAGCAAAGATCTACGACTGATTAAATTCACATAAAACATCATTCATTAGTTCCTAGCTCCTCTATCATCTTCCTCACAGCGTAACAAACGGATGGTTCGTGAGTGAATGGCTAGACCACCTCTTGTGAACGTCTCTCTCCAAGCATCTGCTCAAAAAGTCTTGTGCTTCTTCACATAACCAACTCGGAATATGAGGAATGAAATCGCTGTGACCGATGAGATTGACCCAATCATCAGAACCAAGATCACCATGTTCTCCCCAAACTATTTCTCCGGTTAACATCTCCAAAACCGTACATCCAAGAGCCCACACATCCGCTCCAAAGTCCACAATACCATGGCTCATTAGCTCCGGAGCCATATACCTCGCCGTGCCTCTCATATGACCGGAGCCATCACCGTACTCGAGCGACCCTTTCTCCATAGCTAATCCGAAATCTCCAATCTTGGTCAAATAACCGTTAGGCCTGAACCGGTGATCGGTAGGGCAGAGTAAGAGATTATCCGGTTTAATGTCGCAATGAATGATGTTTCTGTCGTGAATGTATCTGAGACCAGACAAGACATCTCTAGCGAAAAACTTGACATCCGACTCAAATAACCCTCCGTGATTATCCTCGATCAAGTCCGCGATACATTGGCCAGAGCAATACTCGAGTATTAAATTGTATTGCTTATGAAGATCATTCTCTTCTACTGCGATCTCGTCGCCGTAGCAACGGACGACGAAAGGAGATTGCAAACGGATTAGGATTCTTCCTTCGTCCATGAGGCTTGAAGCGCGTGAAAGCTCTGCAGTTTTGATCGCCCTCTCTGTTTTGTCTTTATGGCTTTTACTTGTCGCTAGATAAACCGAAGCGTAAGCGCCTCTTCCAAGTAAGTGAGATTTGACCCACGACGACGACAAAACGCTTCTTCCTCCGTCGGAAGATTTCTGAACGGTGGCGTCGAATGATTGGGTAAGAAGGATCATCGTGTTTGCTTAATATATATCTCTCTCTTAAAAACCTAACTAGTCTGATATTCCAAGGATAAAACAAAGACAAGACGAAACCAGAGACATCCTTTTTATAAGCTTTGTTGCAAAAACCGAACCTTAGGTTCGGGTAAAAAATTTCCATTTTTCAGTCGTATCTTACTTCCGCCACGTGTAATGTTTAGTTTCTAAATTTCCTTTTTTCTTGTTCTTTTAGTAATAGTGATTAGAGTAAAAAAGATTTTTTTGTTAAAATGAAATAAAATTATTAGTCCATCACAACTCTTGTTTCAATAAAAAAGATTTATTGTTAAAATAAAATAAAATTGTAAGTCCGATAATACACATCACACAGTCCACAATTGTTACAACTATATCTTTAACGTTAAAAAAAAATCAGATACTCTAGTTTCCCTTTTTTTTTTTTTTTTTTGGTTTGGTTTCCATTTTTTCGTTCTGTAATTTTTTACTGGTTTTGCTGATTTTTCATTTTTGTGTGGAGGCAGCTAAGAATTTCAACCGTAATTAATGACTCTTTGCTATATATTTTTTTTTGGAGCTTTTAACCGCAAAGAAAAGAAAATCTGCATTTGTGAAATTGGGAAGACATGTTCTTGGTTCGAATTGGATCTATTTGGCAAGTACTAAACCAAAGCCTCTGATTTCTTAAGAGTATTATTCTAAAATATTCCCCAGGTAATAATTAATTTCTTTTTGATATTTTTTTAATTCGATAAAGGGGTGCAAAATCCAAAAAACCAATCAAAATCTTAGTATTTACAGACCCAACCACGTTTTTGATCGGGTAAAGTTGAGATCCGGTAGAATCGGATCAGATTTAGCTATTATTTAATTTTTGATTATTATTTTTTTTTTTTGTCATTCCAGCAATTTCTGCAACCCAATTTCTGTGAGAATAGTTGATATTGCCGACAAATTGGGTTACTTCCAAGCGATTACAGGTCTTGAAGATCCTGATTTGTGCACCGAGATCCTTCAAGCTCATGGTTGGGACCTCAAACTCGCAATCTCCTCTTTCACATCATCGGACCCTCGCGATGATGATGTTGCTGCTGCTGCTTCGTCTTCTCACGTCGATGGTGATCGCTCCGCCGCTTTTGCTGACAATACTGTAAGAGTTTTGATCTTGCAAGCTACTTGATTCGTGAGTTACTTTGCGGAATTGAAATCTCTAATCTAATGACACAATCAATTTTGACCCGGTTCACTCTTGAGAGCTACGTCCGGGGGAGTATATGCACTACCTCACAATCCACTATCTTGGCCAAAAACACCTTGGTTGTGGTTGATTACAATCGATACTCACCTTCTGATGTGTTCCTTTGCAGGTTATTTCTCAAGGAAACACAAAATGATCTTGTACCGGAATCAATGGAGGATGTAACCTGATTACAGAAGAAACGCCGAGCTCACGAAAGTTAAAGACGAAGACCTCTCTTTTTCTTCTGCGATCTTGCTCTGGATCTATTCTTGATCTCTCTGTTTCCTGTTGTAACAACCTTACGGAGACGATGACTTAGCTTTATATCAAGCGTCTTTTTTTTTTTCTGTTAATGATCTCAGACCCAAATTGACTTGGGCTTTTTGTCTTTGAAGCCCAATAGGTTTAGACCCAATACGAAACCCACAAACTCCACCTCGGATTGATGTCTAACCCTAGTCTCCATTTTCAGACAAACACCCCGAAACAACCGCTTCTTGTCTCAGGCGAAACTCTGCTGCGATTTTGCCGAAGCGCCGCCGTGAGCCAATTTTCCGATCATCTCTTCCGATCAAAATGACCGCATCCTCCAGCTCTACCTTCGACCTGACCCTTAGGTTAAGACTCGAGCTTCTTCAGTTCCTTAGAGCTTAAGAACTCCTTGTCTTCTTCCTGACTTGTCGTCAATTTACAAGCTTAGTTGACTAACTCTTCTTCTCCGACTTCCTTTCAGGTAACCGGTGACCAGCTGAGTTCGTCACTCAGTTATTCTCCCACTGCAGAACCCTAGATCTGCTCAACCAAGCTCCACCTTCAGGTAAGACCTCACAAACTTGAAGAAAAAACTTGTCCTTGATTTACTTGTTTCCTGTTTGATGAACCCTGAATCTTCTTCACACTGTGTTGCAGATAGTTGGAGACTCTGAACACCAAACTCAAACCGAAACTGAAACTGAACCAGCTGCACTGCCCAGGTAACCTCTGTTCTGAATCCCTCTGACTCTTCCACTGTTAACCTTTGTAGCCGATTCCCAAATAAATATATATGTTGCTTTTGTATCCTGATTTCCGAAGACTGAAATCCTGTCTTCTTCTCTGTGTGCGAGGTGATAAGCAGCAGGAACACCCCGCCACAACAGCGGCTAAGGACTACTCAACCACTTTGAGCAGCACCCTTCCATGCTCAAATTTATTTCCAGGTAACCCCTTTGTCAAAAGATCTGCAGGATTCACCGAAGTGTGGATCTTGTGAATCGACACTTCTCTTTCTTTTACTGTTTCACGCATGAAATTGTAACGAGTGTGTATATGTTTGGTCCTTTCATGAAAACCTCCGTTTTTGACCAAATGTATTGCACTCTGTGAATCTGAAAATACTTTGACTGTCTCTTGCTTGAAACCTAATTCTGTAACAAACCGTTTAAGCCACAAAGCCTCCTTAAATGCCTCTGCTAAAGCCATATATTCAGACTCAGTAGTTGATAGGGCAACTACATGTTGGAGCCCCGATCTCCAACTCACTGTATTGCCTCCAACCTGAAAAATATATCTAGTGACTGACCTTCTTCTGTCTAGGTCAGTTGCATAATCTGCATATGCATAGCCAACCACATCCAAATCTAAACTTTTAGTGAACGTCAAACTTAGTTCTGATGCACCTCTGAGATACCTCAGAATCCATTTAACGGCCTCCCAGTGTTCACGGCTCGGGTTTCCCATGAACCTGCTAACTACTCCTACTGCATGAGCCAAATTTGGTCTAGAGCCCACCATAGCGTACATTAAGCTTCCCACTGCCCTTGCATATGGAACTTCACTCATCACTGCAGCTTCTGTTTCTAATTCCTCTTGACTCAAATTTTTCAACTTGAACTGTGAGCCTGTAGGTGTAGTTACTGCCTTAGCATCTGACATATTGAACACTCTTAAAACCTTCTGAATGTAGCTTGTCTGAGATAGCTTTAGGATTCCTCTCTCTCTATCCCTGATGATGTCCATCCCCAAAATTCTGGTAGCTGTTCCCAAATCCTTCATCTCAAACTTAGTACTCAAAATTTCTTTAATTTTCTGAATTCTCTTGATGTCCTTTGAAGCCACTAACATGTCATCCACATAAATCAGAAGATACACCACCTCTGAAATATCTTCACCCTTTATGTAAACACACGGATCATGTGAACTTTGACAGAACTTCTGCTTCTTCATGAAACTATCAAATTTCATGTTCCATTGTCTTGGAGACTGCTTGAGCCCATATAAAGACTTCTTTAATAGACACATCTTGTCCTCTTTCCCTTTTTCCACAAAACCTTTTGGTTGACTCATGTAGATCTCCTCATCCAAGGTCCCATGTAAGAATGCTGTCTTTACATCTAACTGTTCGAGCTCAAAATCATGACACACCACCACGGATAACATGATTCTTATAGAGACATGCTTTACCACAGGAGAGAATACTTCGTTGTAGTCTATTCCCTCTACTTGAGAATAACCATTTGCTACCAATATGGCTTTGTACCTTGGTTTCTCAACGCCTGGTATTCATGGTTTTAATTTGAACACCCATTTACAACCAATAATCTTCTTCTTTTATGGCTTGTCCACAAGATTCCAAGTCCCATTCTTATGCAAAGAAAACATCTCTTCATTTGCTGCAAGGTTCCAGAACTTCCATTCTCTGTGTCTCCTTGCCTCTGAATATGACTTTGGCTCATCAATCTCCACTTCTGCTGAAGCAATTAATGCATAAGCTACAACGTCATAATCATCATACTTAGATGGAAATTTCGTAGTTCTCCTTTCTCTGTCTCTAGCCAGCACATAACCCTGCAAATCCAACTCCTCATGTTCTGCTTCTTCACTTTCTTCACTATTTGATACATATTCTGTACTAGAACTCTGTTCTGCGGAACCTGCATCTGTGATTGAAGTAGCCCCACCTGAAGATGAATCTCCTACGCTTGTTAAACTTGGTGTAGGACCCTGGATTAATTCGGGACTAAAAGACACTCTTCTTGCATTTCTCTGCTTTTGGACCTGTTCTGACTCTGCTTCTTTCTCTTTTCCCTTAGTTAAACTGACTTATCCTTAAAGACATCTTCCTCGTGGAATATCACATTTCTACTAATAGTACATTTTCCTTCTTTTGGAAGCCATACTCTGAAGCCTTTTGTCCCTTGTGGATAACCAACAAAATACCCTTTACAGCTCTCGGACTGGTCTTTGAATTCACAACATGAACATACGCGGCACAGCCAAACCTTATGAGATGTTTTAAACTAGGCTTTGTTCCTGACCATAACTCTTCTGGTAACTTGAACTCCACTGAAGAATTTGGTGACCTGTTGATCAAATACACAGCTGTGGATGCTGCTTCTGCCCAAAATTCTTCTCCTAAACCACTCTCAGCTAACGTGCAGCTTACCTTCTCCATTATAGTTCTGTTCATTCTTTCAGAAACTCCATTTTGTTGTGGAGTATACGTACATGTTTTGTGCCTGTTCACTCCATCAGCCTTGCACAAACGGTCGAACTGATTGTTGCAAAATTCTAACCCAGTATCTGTCCTTAAGCATTTCAACTTCTTTCCAGTCTGATTTTCAACAAACTGTTTCCAATCCTTAAACTTCTGGAAAGCTTCATCTTTTGTCCTCAAGAAATACACCCACACCTTCCTTGAATAATCATCAACAAATGAGATGAAATATTGGTTTCCAGCCAAACTTGGTGTTACGGATGGTGCACCCCATAGATCTGAGTGTACATACTCAAGAACCCCTTTTGTTGTATGCTGACCCTTTGGAAAACTTTGTTTGTGTGATTTGCCTAACACACAATTTTCACAGAACCCCAAAGTCTGAACTTCTTTCTTCTGCAGATAACCGTCTTTTACTAACACCTCCATATTCTTCTGACTCATATGGCCTAGTCTGGAATGCCATTTCTTAGTAGAATCAGAACTTGAGCTTGCCGAGTAGGATTCACCTTTGACCACTTCTCCATCTAGATGATAAAGTCCATTTCTGTATTTTCCAGATATAACAATTTTCCCATTCTTCCAGAATCTGATCACAAAGTCCTCTCCTTCATACTTACATCATGCTTTCTCTAAACAACCGTAGGAGATCAAGTTCTTGCTCATTGTGGGCATGTACTTCACATCTGATAAGATCACCACAGACCCATCTGGTCTGTTTATTTTTACTTTTCTTATCCCTTTTATTTTACTGTAAGTATTGTTACCCATAAGAACCTTTCCACCGTTGAATTCTTCTAGATCAAACAGTAGGTCTTTGTTTGGAGTAATATGATAGCAACTTCCTGAGTCCAGCACCCAATCACTTTCGTTATACTGCATACTCACCGTGAGAACAGTAGGCTCAATGTCCTTTTCAGCTACATTGACAGAACCTTGTTGTTTCTTCTTACCTTTTTTATGGGCAATCTTTCTTCCAATGGCCCTCTTTGCCACATATGAAACAACATCCTTTTTCTTTGTTCTTGTTCTTAAACTTTGATATGTGTTTCCCTTTGAACTTCCATTTTCCAGAGTTATCATTTCTTTTCTCAGTTCTTCCACGTTCATCTACATACACGCTGTCACCTTCAGCCTTTTGTTTACCAAGTAAACCTTTCTGCTTGAGCTCCACCTCTTTTGCATAAGCCCCTTCTGTCACATCATTCAACGTCAAAGTATCTTTTCCACTCCCATACTTCAATGTGTGAACTAACTGCTCATACCTAGGTGGCAGGCTAGTTAGTACTTGAATAGCCTGATCCTCATCTGAGATGGTGATGCTTAGACTTTCTAAGTCATCGACCAGTTTGAGAAAATCATTTAGATTTTCCTCAATGCTCTTACCCTCTTCCATTCTGTAAGAAGCAAACTGTTGCTTCAGGTAAATTCGATTTGGAAGTGACTTAGTCTGATAGTCTTTCTCTAATGCTTTCCAAACTGCAAGTGCTGTTGGCTCTTTAAAGACTTTTCTCAGAATCATGTTTGACAAACACATACAAATTAGATTTTTGCACTTCTTGTCCTTTTCTTTCCTCGAAGGATCCACCTTGACCTCCTCGCCTTCCACTCCTTTACCTTTGCTGCTTTGAACTACCCATTCCTCAGTCAGAACCTCATCTAACTTCAACAACTCCAACTGGCTCAGAACCTTGAATTTCCATAACCCAAAATCCATTTGCCCGTCAAACTTTTCAACATCAAGGCTTGGCGCCATTTCCATCTTTGTTGACTTTACCCCTGTCTCTGATTTTTCAGGATACAAATTGGAGAAAAACCTACAATAGACGACGACGCACCAATCCACAGACTCTGACGAACCAACTAATCCAATGCAAACCACACAGACTCAAAGATAAGTTTTGAACCTTGATCCCTGATCTTCTTGCCGAATCTTGTTGATATCTTGCCTTGTTGTTCTTGATTGTCGAACCGTGCTTTTTAGAATAGAGATCCACCCACGGTACTTGCTCCACCTTGAGAGCTCTGATACCACTTGTAAGAGTTTTGATCTTGCAAGCTACTTGATTCGTGAGTTACTTTGCGGAATTGAAATCTCTAATCTAATGACACAATCAATTTTGACCCGGTTCACTCTTGAGAGCTACGTTCGGGGGAGTATATGCACTGCCTCGCAATCCACTATCTTGGCCAAAAGTACCTTGGCCGTGGTTGATTACAATCGATACTCACCTTCTGATGTGTTCCTTTGCAAGTGATTTCTCAAGGAAACACAAAAGGATCTTGTACGGAATCAATGGAGGATGTAACCTGATTACAGAAGAAACGCCGAGCTCACAAAAGTTGAAGACGAAGACCTCTCTTTTTCTTCTGCGATCTTGCTCTGGATCTATTCTTGATCTCTCTGTTTCCTGTTGTAACAACCTTACGGAGACGATGACTTAGCTTTATATCAAGCGTCTTCTTTTTTTTCTGTTAATGATTTCAGACCCAAATTGACTTGGGCTTTTTGTCTTTGAAGCCCAATAGGTTTAGACCCAATACGAAACCCACAAACTGTTGTTGTATACTTTGCAAGGAACACGAGAATGTTTCACTTCACTAAACTCCACACTCAAGTTTTATTTTAACATTTCTAGTATTAATAGTATAGCCACTTTCTTTCATCATCATAACTAATAAGTGTCTTTATCAAATTGCACAAGTATTAGGTTTATTGGATTCTTTTAGATTTTTTTAGGATATATATGTATTACTGGATTATTAGGTAATACTATGTTTTATTACGAACAACTTAGGTATTACTATGTGTTTATTAGGTACAACTGGATCTCTTACGAATAACTGAGACTATTTCTAGTATTACTTGATACAACTAGATTTCGGTATTACGTATAATTGGATCTCTTACGATTGAGACTAGTATTACTTGGTACAACTAGATTTCTTGTATTACTTGGTACAACTAGATTTCTAGTATTACTTAGTACAAATGAGTAGTATAGAATTATTTAAAAGGAAAAATATGGGTTGAAAAAAATAAGATTCAAAAACTATGATGTTTTTTTAGTATCTCTCTGATTTTGATGTTTGTTGTTTACTGTGTGCGATGTATAATGAAAACTGAAAAATGGTTTTTATGTATAACTGAATTCAGTACAACTAGTATTATTTGGTAAAACTGGACTATTCTTTGAAATAAATTAGAATAAATTTCTAAATAAATTAGATTTTTATGTTCAATCCATTTAATTTAATTTTAAAAATATTCATTTAATTTGTTCTTGTTTCTGTTATCTATGGATTTTCTCCCACTAACAGTTATTGTTTTCCTCTTTGCACATTTTTTAAATTTTATTTGTTATTTTTTAATTTAATTGTTAGCGGTTCCTGATTAGATCCATGAAATTTTTAGATAAAAGGATAAAGAAATGGACAGTAAAAAATCATTTAAAATTAAACTAAACATGGTCCAAAATTTTGAGGTTTAAAGCATTTCGAAAGAAGTCCATATATTTTGTTTTTAGTAGTGAACTCGCGATTCTTCTAATCTCCATCTAAAAATGAAGAAGGTGATGGCGAAGAGAAAACTGTACCAGCACCTGTTGAGGTTCAGAAGGCTCATACTCCTCCAAAGAGAGTCAACACTTTTGATCAGAACCATCCCATCTTATTTCCATTTTGCCTCGAATTTATAATCTAACGGTTCTGGTAAATTTTTATTTTCGTCATCAACTCCTCCGATACTCCTTTTGGGTCTCCAATTCGCCAAACAATTCTGTTAAGAAACGTAAAAGAATCTCAAGAGTAGATTGCTGCATGGAGATGAAGATCTAATTTATTAGTTTTCAGGTTTTTGTAATTAATTACTGCTATGAGTTTAGCATTTGCTTTTCGAATTTGAGTTTGTTCCATAAATACATTGAAACGATAGATTTTACTGCTCCCACTACAAGAAAACAGCATGTTTTCAACGACAGATTTCGTTGCGAAATCGTCTCAATACAGGCGTACCGTCGATTTTGCGACGAAACGTAAATCGTCGTTAACTGATCGTCGTAAACCAGAAATTTTCATCGGTTACAAAAAAAATTATTATATAATAAAATTTATAAAGTTAATTCAAAATCATCGATCCCCAAATCTTCATCGGTTCGTAGCTCCCCGTCTTTCCCCGGATCGGTTCGTAGCTCCCCGTCTCTCGCCGGATCGGTTGTCTGACTTGG
Source organism: Eutrema heterophyllum (assembly GCA_002933915.1). NCBI lineage: Eukaryota > Viridiplantae > Streptophyta > Magnoliopsida > Brassicales > Brassicaceae > Eutrema > Eutrema heterophyllum. Next base: position 117,263 of record PKMM01020604.1, read on the forward strand.
CCCCACTGCCTCAGCCACAGCTGCCGCAGCTCGTCTTTGTCGCTTCACCTGCAACATGGCCTGCATTGTCGGGTTATCTATCGCCATGATGTCGAAGAGCGAGTCATTCTCTGTAGTCTCCATATCTAACCTCTGCTGGAGACTCGAAATCGTGGCACGTAAGACGACTGGATCATCATCTGGCGATCGTCGTCGTGGAGCAAATGACGAGGCGGCCGAAACATCTCGAATAGATCCCAACCCGACGACCTTCCCATTTTTCTTAGGGGCGACCTACAATTAAAATTACATTTAATTAGAATTTTAAAAAGAAATTAAGACTAAAAATACTTAAATATATACTAAACTATTCTAATACCTCCTCGAAGATCCGGTCAATATCGGGTGTGGTCAACCCTCCAGACTGTACCGACGAACCGCCAAGAGATAGCTGCTGAGATAGCTGTGTCTCTCGCTCGGTGATCCTTGAATTCACCTCGTTGAAGATATGCTCGGCCTTCTGTGAAACAAAGGCACCATTCTTCTTCCGGTGTGTCTTCTCATAAACCTGCGTCAACGGAGGGAGTACACCTCCGTTTTCGGCGGCCTAAGAAAAAAAGACAATGTTATTGATCAAGTAAATTTAAACGAAATAATTTAAATAACATAAACGAAATAATTTAAATAAATTTAATTACCATTTTTAGACGAACACCCGAAAAGGCGTTTGGCCAGCTGTATGATGCATGAATCCCTCCACCCCATCACTGAACTCCTTTGTTAGCGATCCATCCGAATCAAAACGATTATACATCCATCTTCTAATTTCGTATATTGACATTTTTTGTTGGTCAGAGAGAAGTAAATGTTTTTGAATATGAAATTTTTCTTATGAGGTTGGCCGCTATATATAGATTTTTATTTTCGTTACCATCGAATTAGCAACAAATTTTGCATCGATTTTGAAACGATTTTACAATATGTTTACCTAACCGTACACCCATTAACTTAAACGTGTTCACATAACTCATATATCGTCGGTAATTCGTTGCAAAATTCAACGAATTCATTTCCTTGGTAATTCGTCGGTAATTAACGACGATTTTACGACGATTCCAAAATTCGTCGTAAAATCGTCGTTAACGGACCGAACTTAACAACGAATTTACGACGAAATATTTCGTCCCAATTTTGCGACGATTTTACGACGAATTAAAAAATCGTCGTAATAACGATGTTGATTTGCGACGAAATAAAATCGTCGCAAAAAATCGTTGCAAAATGGCTGTTTTCTTGTAGTGTCCATTTTATTACAATGTTGCTCACTTGAAAGCCAAAGAAAAATACTGATTTTTTTCATTCTTAGAACCCTTTTTTACTCTGTGTATGTTGAAAACAAGATTAGATGTTGCAGACAAGTTTAGAATCATCTTACAAAATTCATGTTTCCTCTTTTTTTCATCTACATTATTTAGCAAGACACAACCTTCGTAGTTAATATTCCAACGTGTCGGAATATTATGTTTCAGCTACTGAATCAGTTATATTGAGTTATTTTTTTATAATATACTACAAGACAACAAGATCTCTCCACTAAGTAAGAAATTTTAAAATAATTTAATTATGAATTTAAAATGAATCATCTAAATTTAATTTAATTTATTTAGAGAACATTTAGTTAAATAATAATAATAAGTGTATTTTGGTTAGTATATTTCAAATTTCTTATAGTGTTTAGGGTATTTATCAAAATTCTCCTTTATGTTTTTTGGTAGATTTATTTTTAAAGTAAAAAATAAAAAAGTAATATATGTTAAAGCTTATGCGCTGACTGATTCTAATCGATTCCACTTTTCTATACGGTGTCGTTTGTTTTGTTTCATATTATTTTAGGTTGATTTTTTTATATATAAGATTCAAGAACTCCCTAAACCTATAAGTTGTCATTGCGGCCGCATCTCTTAAATTAAAAAATTGTGAAAGTTTTGATTATATTCTTTATAACTTGTGTGGGATTTCAGATGTATCAAATCAGAGATCTCGAAATTCGTTTTAAAATGTATGTCTCATTTAAAGAACAAACAAGATTTTTATGTTCGGTCCATTTAATTTAATTTTAAAAATATTCACATAATTTGTTCTTATTTCTGTTATCTATGGATTTTCTCCGACTAACAGTTATTGTTTTCCTCTTTGCACATTTTTTTTAATTTAATTTGTTATTTTTTTAATTGTTAGCGGTCCTGATTAGATCCATGAAAATTTTAGATAAAAGGATAAAGAAATAGACAGTAAAAAATCATTTAAAATTTCTAAACATGGTCCAAAATTTTGAGGTATGAAGCATTTCGAAAGAAATCTATATATTTTGTTTTTAGAAGTGAGCTCGCGGTTCTTCTAATCTCCTTAAAAAAATGAAGAAGGTGATGACGAAGAGAAAACTGTACCAGCACCTGTTGAGGTTCAAAAGGCTCATACTCCTCCAAAGAGATTTAACACTTTTGATCAGAACCATCCCATCTTATTTCCATTTTGCCTCAAATTTATAATCTAACGGTTCTGGTACATTTTCCTTTTCGTCATCAACTCCTCCGATACTCCTTTTGGGTCTCCAATTCGCCAAACGTTTCTGGTTCAGAAACGTAAAATAATCTCAAGAGTAGATTGCTGCATGGATATGAAAATCTAATTTATTAGTTTTCAGGTTTTTGTAATTATTTACTGCTATGAATTTAGCATTTGCTTTCGAATTCGAGTTTATTCGAGAAAGACATTGAAACGATAGATTTTACTGCTCCATTTTATTACAGTGTTTCTCATTTGAAAGCGAAAGAAAAATACAGATTTTTTTCAATCTTAGAACCCCCTTTTTACTATGTGTATGCTGAAAACAAGATTAGATGTTGCTCACAAGTTTGGAATCATCTTACCAAATAAATTAGAATAAATTTAAAAAATAATAATAAAAAATACTTCATCTAACATGTGACGCAGTCAAAATAGACACCTGTCGCCGTCATTTAACACATATTACCGCAATTCCAGACACCTGACAATTATACTAATAAATTAGAATAATTTTTAAAAATAATTAAAAAAATTACTTCATCTAACACGTGACGCATTCAAAATGGAAATAACCTTATTAAATTAATAAAATAATTCGAAATAACTTTACAAAATGGAGGGAAAAAAACAAAATTTTTAAAATTTCAAAATATTTAACATAGTTATACTTCCTAGTTGTATAGTTGTTCTCGCTTCCAAACAATTGTACTTTGGGGATATTTCACTTATATTAGTATTACCGTGAATTAAACTTTAATTTGTTGATTGTACCAATAACATTTGGTACCTTAAGTACATTTCCAATGTTTTTATGCAATAATATTTCTTAAAACACATTTTCCGTATCTTTTGCATTATAAGGTGGTTAAAATTAACAAAGTCATCATAAAAGTATAAGGTGTTTGATGGGAAAACAAGAATATGATAAAAACCATTATCCAAAAAAAATAAACTAATAAATATTATATCAATTTATTACTTGTGTATAAAAATAAATAATGATGTTTCGTTTTTTAAAATTAATTTCGTTATTTTTTTAAAAAAAAAATGAACTTAGTTGTACCATCACGAAAATCAGTTTATTTAGTTGTACAAAACAAAGAGTATCAAAGAAATACAAATACAAACTCAATTTAATTCAAATACAAACACAATGATTGTCTTGTGGATTGAAATCCAATTGAAATCCCTAAATTGCAAATCTAATTGAACTTTTTTTTTGTTTATTGATGTCGCGAAATGTTTAAACTGTGTTAACACTCTTTCCCTTTGTGGTGGAAGAAAAGGACCGCCATTAGATTCCCGACGAAGGCGATTTCGGCGATGCTGAGATCATGGCATTCCCGTTCTCATCACGGCGCACAGGCTTGCGCCGCTATGTCCGCCGTTCTCCTTCTCGCCAGATTCCGTCTCTCTTCTCTACACGCGTCTCTCATTCTTCTCCTGTCACTCGCCGAATCACCTCCGCTCTGGCTCCGGCGAAGACGCAGTTTTGTTCCCGAATTCTGTACTCGTCTCCGATTCCGACGTCGTGGAAACCGGCGGAGGAAGAGGATCCTCAAACGAAGATAGAATCGACGAGCACGACTATGCGTTCGAGGCGTTTTGAATGAGGAAGACGAGAATCAGGACGCCGAGCAAGAGCAAGAAGTGGATCCTAATCGGAACAAGGCTTCGTCCAAGAGCCACGGCGACGAAATTGCAGAGACCGTAAACGTGAGGGTTGCAGGGGATGAGCGGAAGCGATCTCCAGGATAGAGTCACGTGATCGAATAGAAAAGGAGGCGAAATAGAAGGATCCTGTGGGAAGATGCAAAGGAGATGGGAGAGGCGGTTTCCGTTTCCGTCTCATCTATGGCGGAGTGAAATTAGGGATTTGGAAGAGAGGAAAGCGTACCATGATTTACATGTCGATTTGAGGCGAGAGATGTGAGGGTAAGGGACGAAGGAGAAAATCAGCCTCACGACATCGTTGGACAAGCATGGAATTAAGGTGAAGCTAGGGTCGATTCGAAGTTTAGGCCGAGGAAAATAAGATCGCGACGATGACGATGAAGACGAAGAAGAGGACTGCAACCGCGAAGAGAATATAGGCAAAAGCATGTTTAACCTGGCGGCAAGAAACTCCGGCGGGATTTGTCACTGAAATGATCGATCAATGAAGCAGAATCATCATCATCGCGAAAAATAAGAAATGAGAAAACTAATTAATTAATTGTAATAATATTTTATTAGGGGTAAATTGGATTTACACAAAGAAAGAGAAAAAGTGGAGGAGGCATAATAAAAGAGAACATACTTGAATAGATTTAGACCCAAAAGAATACTTGAGCAATAAGTCTTGATCTGCTTCCTTTTCATTTTTGAATTACTTAAGAAGGCTTAAGTGAGGTAGATGCTGTATTTATTTATAATCCGGTGTTTGGATACTACTTGGGCCTTAAGTTTCTTTTTAAGCTTCTCTATTTCATTTTTTTCAATTAGGTCTGGAAATGTCGAGAGCAATGCCGAACCTTAGGTTCGGTGATAATCCAGCTGTTAGACGGTTCGGATTAATGTTAGATATGTCACGTGTAATGTTTAGTTTCTAAATTTCCTTTTTTTGTTCTTTTAGTAATAGCATGTGATTAGTGACTACTACTATTCTGTAGTTACGAATTTACAATTCATAGTGAGAATATTAATCGTTGTCCTTTAATAAAAAATCAAAATAAAATTAATTCTTAGTCCGCTTAAATACTGTTGCTTCGGTAAAAAAATATAAAATTATTGTAAAATATAATTACAAGTCCTATAATACACAATCACAATTCACAACTACTGCCTTCAATATAATAAAGAGATAATTGCACCCACCATCACTTTTTGAAAATTTCTTTGCGTTTTTGGCACTCTGTTTTTTAATCCGATATCCCGACCTGAATCATACTGTGGAGACCCAAACCGCATAGTTTTGTTAGTCAGATGCCTCGGAGTCACCTAGGGATCATTAGTGTTGGTTGGTCACTGTTAAAGCATCAGAGGAAAACAAAAATCTCTCTTTGTGCATTAAGGGTTTCCCTTAAGAGGCTCAGCCTCTTCGTCCCGTGGAAGTTCTTGAGCTGCCTGCGGCTTTTCAGATCTCTTCTTCACTAAGTTTTTGGCATATAGAGACCCGAAAACAATTACCTGCACGAGTGATAGATGGGTTTAGCTTCGCAATAGGGAGAGATCTGATAAAAGACAGAAGGTAAAGTAAAGAGAGGCTTGGAGGAGCTTACGGATCCAATGCATTGCTCCCAGCTAAGCGGGTGTGAGAACCAAATGCAGGAGAGCATGATGCTCAAAAGCTTTTTATTTTTCAGACAACAAAGAAGGATTTAGATAGAATAGATTGTGCTTAGTTTGTAAGAGGAATCAGAAAGTTAAAATCAGAGTAACTTACCTGTCTTGTAGTCATTATCGCAGCAAACGTTAGTGCTCCAAATGTCCTAATGGTGTAAGAAATGAAAAATTGGCTGGCTGTTGCTACCTGCAAAACACAGTGACGTCTCTGATAAGTTCACATACTATCTTTTAGCTGTTGCGTAGTTACGGGTTTTGCGTTTGGATTACAAACTAAACTCTAGATAATCTCTAACTACAGAAGCTGTGACCACTGCTGCACTGCAATCATACTCTAATTTGAATAGATCTCCTGAACATGATTATTGTAATGACTAAGCAGAAGATTAGAGATGACTTACAGTGGAAAGCAAAGCGATGTCAAATAAACAATCTCTATGCCGAGATACAAAGTCCACTGCTGGGAGTAAATGCCCTTGCAATATAAGGCCTATATTGAGCACGAGATTTCCCGATTGATTAGCAAAGAGCATGGTCGACCTGATTTTGAGATTTTTTGAAGTCTACACCCATTGAGGTTTATGAAAGGCAGATGAGTTTTGAATCGAAAATGATTGATGCACTAAGAGAATCACACAGTCAGAAATAAACAAAGCGTAAGAAAAGTTCCTACTACATTCAAGGTTCAGAGTTACTGACATATGATCTCAGTTCAAGCTTAGATCAGAAGTCAATGTATAACTCAAAAAATTGAGAGATAAATAAAGATGAGAGATTCACCCAAGTGATCAATCAATCATGGAAACAAAACATCACAAAAGGTACTACAAAGTCCAAACAAAGTGATGGTGCAAAAGACAAAGATAAGGATAACTGCAAAGAGAAGATTCTCACCAGTGAAACTGAGAATAAAGGAGCAAAGTGTTGTGTAGAATATCTGGTTATGTATCTCCATATTATAACCTTTAAATAGTTTGTCTTGGAATGTGCTCGTAAAGCCATCAAACCTGTTAGCCAGTTTACCAACACCCGATTATCGGTACACGAAAAAAAAAAAACTATCGAGGTTCCTATTTTATAACCAGATAACAATGAATAAAACGGATATATACCCAAGATAACCAACCATAAGTGAAACACCCCAGACAGTGTTTTCTCTTCCCTTGTTGGACGGACTATCATCTCCTGCCTACTATTCAAATACATTAACAAAACTTCATTCCAGCTGATCTTACTGGTTCAGAGTGATAAGCAAACTATAAACTAATGGAGATCCCTTTAGTAAGATTGGACTTTTACCGGGAAGAGAATAAAGACAGAGCACCCAAGTGTGACGAGGAAAGCCACTAGATAGTCAAACCCCCTGTACCTTTTCTGCATGATGAGAGTCCCCCAAGCCTGCAAAAAAAAAACACATAAAATTAGAGAGTGGTGATAAACTCACATGTATAAGAACCTTCCTACTAAACAGAAGAAAAGAGTTATTATATCTTACCATTACAGGTATCATTTTGGCACATTTTGCCAGAGTTTGGACTGGGAAACTCACATACTTGAGGGCCTAGAGGCATTCATAACAGATTGTCAAACAAAAAAACTAGAGGACTGGGCTCAGTTCATGGAAGTGAAGAACTTGTCATACCTCATACTGGCATGTTGTTGTTAGGATGTTAGTTACCGATATGAGACAGTATTTGTAAACCGGAGCAACAGGATCCAAAACCTTCTTGCTCGCCTACCGAATACAGAAAGAAGGCAAATTTAAAATCAGGCTTCGCCTTGGAATATTGATATAGCTATAGTATGAATATGAATACAACTCAGGTTTTGACAGTTACCAGTAAAGCAGCAGCAGAAACAGCTGATGTAGTGAGCCGATTACAGAAAACGAGAAACAAAGAGTACTTGAAGTACTCCTTGTTCAACCCATATGGCACTCTCATAATCTTCTCCTGCAAATTACAAGCAAAAGAATCAACCACATATCGAACAACAACAACAACATAAGATCAAAAATCGTTTGCTAGTAGTATATAACTTCATAGACTGAAACCATATGTATAGAAAAAACAAAACAACATCTTGCACTTGTAAGAAATACAAGAAGTGTCCTTTCAGTGATGAACAAGAGAACAGAGACGACGAATCCAGGGGAAAGAGAAAGAGAGAGACCTGGAGAAGACCATAGTCCGGAGACGGCGAAAACGGCGAAAACAGCTTTCCATAGCTTCTTCTCCTTGGCTTCGTTTACTGAATCAGCCTCAGCCATTTCTCCATCAACGATCCGATTCTCTCTCTCTCGCTCAACAAAACAAAACCTGACTGAATTAGAGAACCGAACCGAAATCAAAACTAATTTATTTGTCGAATTTAGTTTTATAAAATTATAAAATACAATAATCGCAGGAAAAAATAATTTAACTATACAAAAATTGTGGGCCTTGGGCCCAATAAGGTCGTCTTCTCTTCACCACCTTCATCCCCAAAGTCTAACAATGGCTACTAAAGGTACGAAATACTCAGCTTCCTGAATGGAGATTTTGATTTCTGATTATTGGATGATCAATGGAGAATTCTTTGCTGGGTTTTGCTAAATTTTCCTTTTTTGAGTGGAGGAAGCTTACAATTTCAACTGTGAACCTTTGATCTATAATGTAGGCTTTATAATCTTCATTTGTAGCTTCTTTTTTTTTTGGAGCTTTTAACAGAAAGGAAAATCTGCATTTGTAGAAAACTCTATGTCTATGATCTCTTAACTATATATCTATTAGAAAATGGAAGGAATGTTCTTGGTTAGGATTGGATCAAGTACTAAACCACAGCTTCTGGTTCTTCAACATTGTGCTCTGCCTCCTTTGTATTTTTTTTGATCTTGTTACTGAAGCACTGATCATAGTATCCACTTCATGTTCGTATCAGTAGTTTCTTGTGATTTGTGTAAATCTCTCTTGCAGTTTTGGAGTAATTATTCCTTATTCCTTTTCCCTGAAACTTGTTCAAGATATTACATAGTGGACTAATTTGATCTCTATATGATTGTCTTTTTTTCTACTGTTATAACTGGTCTAAAGTGGCTTATGGTTTACAATCACAAACACCTGCAGGCGATGAAGGTTGCAAAAGCAATGAAGTCAGGTACAAGAAACCTTCAAGAAGAACGATAAGTAGATCAGAACCAAAAATACTCACGCATCAGGCTCCACCGTCAAACAAGCTCGATCACTATCAAATCCTTAAGTTACCCTCTCACCACTGACTCTGCTATGAAGAAGATATACCCTTGTATTCCCTGTCGACATCGAAGCTGACAAGAAGAAGATTAAGGATGCAGTTTTGAAGATGTACGACATCCTCGCCAAGAGAGTCAACACTTTGATCAGACCCAGTGACACCAACAAGGCTTACCTGATGTTCACGCTGCATTATCTAACTAGCAATACACAACCTTTTTGGTTGTATGTTGAAAACAAGATTAGATGTTGCAGACAAGATTAAAATCATCTAAACGAGTTCCTCTTTATTCATATACATTAATTAGCAAGACACAACCTTTTTGATTTTCGACATCCCAACTTGTCGGAATATTCTGTTTCAGCTATTTTTTATATATTCCATGAAATTTGCAGTCTCTGAAGAAAATTACAAATCCCCTTTTATTATCTAAGGAAAATTGACACTCAATACTCGTATGAAGCTTTTGGAAAATCAATCAATTCTCTGCAACTGAAACATATTTTTTTCTTACAATAATCATCCTTAATATCAGACAAATAATGAAACAAGACTAATTGACATGGACATCTTCTCTTATCTTCTTCTTATAGATCTTCTTCCCAATCCTCTTTAGGGTACTCTTCATTTATTTCAATTGCTTCTTCCCCTTCTTCTTCTTCTTCTTCTAAATATGGTTCAATATCTTCTACATTACCTGCAACTATCAGCGATGAAGAAGAGAAGAGAAAACGAGAGAGAGACTGAAATGTGAAAAATGATTTTCTTATTTAATTCTCTGTAACTATACACGCTTCTTATATGAACTATACAATTGGTTAAGTTAACTGTACAATTGATTGAATCAACTAAACCGGTAATATACTCCAATAGTCCCCCTCAAGATGTGCAGAATATGTTTTGAATGCTCATCTTGGACTTAAGATGCTCAAACTGACAAGGGAACAAAGGTTTTGTGAGTATATCTGCTACCTGATCCTCAGTCCGCACATGGAGTAACTTGAGTAGACCCTTATCCAAACGTTCCCGAACCGTGTGGCAGTCCAACTCAATGTGCTTAGTTCGTTCATGGAAAACAGGATTGGTAGCTATATGAATTGCTGCAGTGCTGTCCGAAAAGAGAATAGGAACTGTAGATGAAGAGATCTTCAGATCACTGAGCAAAGTCTTCAACCAAGCCATTTCACATGAGGCAAGAGCCAATGCTCTATACTCTGCTTCAGCAGAAGACCGGGAAACAGTTGGCTGTTTCTTAGAACGCCAAGAGATCAAAGAAGAGCCAAGAAACATGGTAAAACCAGTAGTAGAACGTCTACTATCAGGACAAGAAGCCCAATCTGCATCCGCAAAACCTTTGAGAGTGAGATCAGAAGATGCAGAGTAGAAAAGACCCTGGCCAACCGTCCCTTTGATGTACTGCAGCACCGTGTAGGCAGCTTTAAGATGAGGAGTACGTGGAGCAGATGAGTATTGACACAACTTATTCACAGCAAAAGTGATATCCGGACGAGTGATAGTCAGATACATCAGTTTGCCCACCAGCCGACGATACAACTCTCTGTCATCAAGAAGATCTCCATCCGTTTTTGACAACTTCAAATTTGGAACCATAGGAACAGAAGATGGTTTGCAGGCCAACATACCAGAAGAAGAGAGGATCTATAAGGCATACTTTCGCTGACATAAAGAAATACCTTCAGAGGATCGAGCAATTTCCAGCCCTAAAAAATACTTAAGAGGACCCAAATCTCTTAATTTGAAACTCTTCTTCAAATCCTGCGTAACTTGAGAAGCAGCAAGATCATTGGTACTAGCGATGATAATGTCATCAACATAGACAAGAACTGCCACAAAATCATCTTCGAAACACTTAACAAACAAAGTGTGATCACCATGAGCTTTAATGAACCCAAAATCCAAAAGAGCTGTAGAAAACTTCTTGAACCATTGCCGTGAAGCCTGCTTTAAACCATAAATGGATTTCTTAAGTTTACAAACAGCATTTTTAGGCAATGAGTCACCCTTTCTAGTAGCATATCCTTCCGGTAACTTCATGTAAATCTCCTCCTCTAGTTTACCATTGAGAAAAGCATTGGATATGTCAAGCTGTGTGAGAGTCCATTTCTTAGAGGCAGAGACTTTCAACAACAACTTGACAGTAGCCATTTTTGCAACTGGAGAGAATGTCTCATTGTAGTCTAAACCTTCCTTTTGAGTATAACTCTTAGCTACAAGACGAGCTTTGTACCTCTCAAGAGTACCATCTGCATGAAACTTCAACGTTAAACACCCATTTACAACCAACAGCTCTCTTTCCTAGAGGCAACGAAGTAACATCCCATATATCAGTCGACTCCATAGCACCAATTTCCTTGTCCACTGCCCCACACCACTCTTTGGATATCTGAGCCTCAATATAAGAACTTGGGATAGGGATTTTGGTAATATTATTAATATAAGAGATGTGGGAAGGAGAGATTTTGGAATAAGAAAGAGAATCAGATATGGGATATTTAAGATCAGAATGAAGAGAATAACAATGGTAATCCTGGAGATGAGCAGGTATTTTCCGTGTTCTTGGAGTAGAAATTTGTAAAGGTGGTGATGGAGAGGGAGAAGGAGGAGAGTGATTGGTGATACCTGAGGGCTGAGAATCCAGTGGTGTGAAGAAATCCAGAGAAGCTTCTATCGTCGGATCTGTAACCAGTGGAAAGACCTCTTCATGAAACACAACATTTCGTGAAATGAAAATGTTGTTACTCTCCAAGTCTATCAGCTTGTAACCTTTATATCCATAAGGATATCCCAAAAACAAACACGCTTGTGATCTAGGTTGAAACTTGTGCCTCTGTTTTGGGGATGTTGAACCATAGCAGAGACAACCAAACGTTCGTATAAGACTGTAGTTAGGAGCCTTGCCAGTGAGAACCTCATATGGAGTCTTGTTTGAGAGAAGCTGTGAAGGAGTCCTGTTAATAAGGAACACAGCCGTCAAAACACAATCACCCCAGAAAGAAAGAGGAACCTGAGACTGGAACATGAGAGCCCTAGCAACATTGAGTATGTGTTGATGCTTCCTTTCAACAACGGAGTTCTGTTCCGGAGTCTTTGGACAAGAATGGTAAGAAACAATGCCCTTTGCTTGATATAGACTTGTGAACTTTAGCTCTGGTGCATTATCGGATCTCACAGATTTAACCTGAATCTTGTACTGATTCTCAACTTGTTGAATAAAGGCAGGGAACACAGTGATAACATCAGATTTGGTTTTGAGTAGATAAAGCCAAGTAGCTCGTGAATGATCATCAACAATTGTCAAGAAATATCGAAAACCATCAACTGTATCAACTGAGAAAGGTCCCCAAATGTCAATGTGTAACAATTCAAAAGGAGAGGTACAAATGTTATTTGGAGAAGGAAAAGACAGCTTCTTCTGTTTTGCCAAATGACAGACATGGCAATAAGATATGCCTTTATTCTTGTACTTAGTAGTTCCTAAAGCCTCTGAAATTGTGTCCAACCTTGTGTAAGAAGGATGTCCGAGTCTCTTGTGCCACATACTGATGTCAACCACCGCATTAACTGATATTGCCGGAGATTGAGCGTCCAACACATAGAGATTACCAACTCGTCTACCCTGACCGATCGTCAATGCCTTGATAGGATCCTGGATTTCACAAGAAGAGGGATCAAAGATAACTCGTGAACCAAGAGCAGTAGTCAATGAGCTTATACTGATCAGATTCAGACGAAATTCTGGTATGAATAACACATTTTTGAGGGAAATGTATTTGTTGAGCTGAATGGTTCCCACTCCACTGATTTTAACAGTAGAACCAGTATGTAAATTGACAGCACTCACAACATTAGTATCGATAGATGAAAAGAGGTTTCTATCATGAGATACATGATGAGTTGCTCCAAAGTCAAGAACCCATGTCTCACTGGATAGAGTGTGTTGGGAAACCGTCAATATTCCAACAAAACAATATGTGGAGGGTGAAAAGGAGATACCAGAATTATCTGTTGCAGACTTAGAGACACTTGCTTCAGTAACACAACTGGTTGGAGTAGAGTGGAGTTGAGAGCTAAAGAGTGCTATGAATTGTTGCATCTGATCCTTAGAGAGATTGCCAATCATAGTCTCCATGTTCGGCTTTGGAGGTTCAGATAAAGAGACTGTTGCAGTAACAGGTGCCTGCTTCTGAAACTTATCAGGAAACTTTCCTTTTGGTGTCAAACCTGGTGGAAATCCATGTTTCTTGTAGCATCTCTCTGCTATGTGACCAACCCTGTTGCAGAATGAACATATTGGACGGCCTTTATTTGGACCAGATTGAACATAGCAAATTGCAGAATCAACAGTTGGAGGGACAACATTCTCTGAGATCTGAAATGCAGCAGGAGGAGTAATGGTGTTGGAGAAACCTCTTTGACTGTCATCTTGATCCAAAATGTCGTAAACCTCTGCTAGAGAAGGAAGAACTTTCTTCATGATAATCTGCCGGCGGATGATTGTGTAAGAATCATTAAGTCATGCCAAAAACTTAACAATTCGAGCTCTCTCTGCCTTTAGTTGCAGACGAGCAGCCTTTCCACAAGTGCAGGGATCATCTGGTTCTTCAGTGCTCTCCAAATTATCCCATAGAGTCTTCAATTTTGTATAATAATCAGATAGAGACATTGATCCTTGACGAAGATCCTGAATCTCTTGAGTAAGATTAAAAGTACGTGGTAGATTTGTCATATGGAAACGACCATAGAGATCACGCCAGATATCCGAAGCATCATTCAAACGCAAAATACTACGGTAGATCTGAGGTGTGACAGAATTGAGAAGCCACGATTTCACCATACTATTGCAACGAGACCAGAGACGGAAGTGAGATTCCGATTCAAGAGGACGAGTAATAGAACCATCTATGAATCCTATCTTATTCTTAGCATCAAGAGCAATACGCATCGCAGCATTCCAATCATCATAGTTTGTACCATCGAGCCTCATAGAGATGATTAGCAAACCT